>JANHGL010020599.1:0-15801 GCA_024611195.1 Ceyx melanurus | reverse complement strand
GGTGCCGCTAGGTGTCAGTGCTGGCCCAGGGACCGGCCGGGACGGGGCCCTCTCGGCGTCGAGGGAGAGAGAGGGAGGGCAAAGCGAGGGCAGGTTTCACCTCCCTCTAGAGCAACAGCAGAAGGGGTTGTGGTATCCCAAAGCCGGGAACACCATCCTCCCTGGGGTGGGCATCCCCTTCACGGCTAGTGCACGAAGGGAGAAGGATGCCAGGGCTGGTCTGGGCCAATGCAGGGCTCATAGGCAGTTTCCTCTTCACCACCCACATTTTAATCCTATTTCAACGGTGTTTCCCAGAAGGGAGCGTGCGGAGGCTCGTTTGGAGGCCAATTGTTTGAACTTCTGCTGTTCTTCACCAGGCACAAGCCCTACCAGCTCCCTCTGGAAAAGCTCCATCTTCTTCCAGTTGTACAGCTGGTTTCTTGTAACCAAATCCTCAGGGAATCCAAACTTTGGACATGAGGTTGGGTGAAAAAACTAAATGTGTTTCATTATTATTTTTTCTGTTACTTGTGCTTCTTACTGTTACCAGAGCTGCTCTCTGTACCACCCGCAAAAGGTGCTGTGATGAATGCGATTTCTGAAGGGTCCTTCTTCACAATAGGAAAGATTTTAAAGTCAGAACGTTGTGTGTGTGTCACAGGTATGGCTGCACCTTGGAATTTGCACAAGGGCTTCCAGCAGCCAGAGGGTAGGGCAGTGCTCTGCCTGCTGTTGGTGCTCCTCACAGTGCTCATCCAAAGCTGTCCCTGGAGATCTTGGCCTCAGCTACTGTAAAGAATGGCAAGTGAAAGCCTGTTAGGAAGGAAAAGGGCTTGGGGTACTCCTGTGTCATCCTGGGAAAGATGCTTGAACTTAAAGCCTGTGTTTGAATTGATTTTGCAAATTAGTGCACTTATTTTTTTCCTATTTTGATTCCTAAGCTGAAATAAACTGAGCTTTAACATAAAATAGAGTAGAAATACAACAACATAGCATTTGTTAACCACTAACAGGATTCAGCCACACAAGCTTTGTTCTCCTTACTGTTAATTGACTGGAGGGGATTGCACCATTTTCTAACGACTGCTGATTTCACCAGGGCCGCTCCAGTGGTTTCTCGATCCCCTCCCTGCTCTGTGTGGATGCTTTTGCTTTCAAGAATTTGATCTATTTGGGGACACAATTGGGAAATAACTGGGGAAAACATTGTTTTCATGATGGTTGTTTTTACCCAAAGTGTTGACACATTCTGTCCCTCCGAATCTCAGTGATTAAACGGGGAGGCTTTTGACCTTGGAGATGACAAAGAAATTCACTTGGTTTGCCAAACTAGAAATGGAGTGTCTTGTGATGAGAGAATGGTGAGGAATTTTTTCTCCCTCCCCTCCCCTTGTTCTCCCTCTCTGCATCCATCCTGCTTCCCTACTTTCTTCTGTGGCAGAGCTGCTTTGTTCCCTCGGGCAGTGGCCTTACCTGGTGACATGCAGGACAGCAGGAGCACTGTGCCTGGGGTTGTGTACCCAGAGGTGAGCCTTAGTGAGTCAGGAGGTCAACATGTGATTTTGAGACTTGCTCCTGCCTGGAGGGGCAGGGTTTGATGAACTTGCTTCTCTTTTCACTCCATGATCTTGATAGTCTCCAGCATCAAGCCCAGAGAAGAAAAAGCATCTGGCTTGTTTCTTCCAAAGCACCAAACTGAGATGATGTTCACTCAGTGTCACCACTGATGAAAGGCAGAGCTAAGCAGCTCTGAAACAGTAAGGTCCCTGGGTACATCTCCCCTCTGGTCACACAGGTCCTTTGCTCTCCTGTAGTGGGAACAGGGCAAACTCTGGGAGCAGTGCTTGCCCTTCAGAAACCCCAGAGAACAAAGTAAAGGAACAGGAACCAGTCCCTGGGGACTGGTCTGCCTTCTTCCCAAAGAAACTCAGCTTGACTTCCAGCTGACCTTCAGGCTTTTATAAGCTCAAAGAGAGAGAGTTACAGAATTGTTAACAGCTATTTTATTACACTTACAGATTGTGTGAGTTGCATTTTATTGGAACGCAGCACTTGGCAGGTTCTGCATTTGGCTGCAAGGGGAAGCTGAAGGGCTGTGGTTGCTCTGACATGTTAACCCCCTGGTTCCAGCATCTCCTGCTGTGCTGAGCTGAGCCAAACTCTTGGGCACAGCTGAAACTTGTTTCATTACAGAGGTGCCATGAAGAAAAACGATGGTGTGAAGGAAATATTTTTCTAACCATGAGAGAACATACCATGGGGTTGAAGGTATTTAGGGACAAAGCTGCACCCCTTGATCGGAATGCCTGATACTAGTGCTATGGCTGTTTGTTCAGCTTTGAGGAGAGGTGATGCTGTTTGAGCCCTTGCAGCATCAGGCTCCAAAGCTACTTTCTTCCTAATGTTTTTTTGAATAAGAGTTCTACTCAGAGCAACACTGCCTTAGAAAGAAAACCTCTCCTTCCTTTTTCTTCTGTAGGCTTCATTCTGCAATCTGATTTATTTCCCTTTTTTTAACTGGTGCTTGCAGTCTGGCAGTGCTCAGCCTTTGCTAAGGCTCTTGCTGGCACTTGCTGGTGCTGCTTCCATAAGGTCAAACAGGTGAGAGAAGGGGACTGCAGGGTGAGGGAATCCCAGAAAGACACTTCTATAAGGTGCTTCAATTCATGGAGGAGAACAGTTCTGTGGTGGTTCCTCAGTTCCTGAAGAAAGGTCAATATTGGCTTTTGAAATTGCTTTTGATGGATGTCCATAATGGGTATAAAGTGAGACTGTCCCCTTGGACCTTACCAGTTGGCTTTGTCTTCCTAGATATTTCTTCTCATTTAGCACAGCTTGCTGGTCCATGACACCAGCTCTCCTCTGCATTTCTAAGTGTCCCTCCCTTTTTATAGGGTTGCGTAAATTCATTTTGTTTCAGGCCTTAGCAAGTGGGGAGAGAGAAAATTTGGACAAGAGGATAGGAATACTGTGACTGTCTGTTCTTTATGCTCTGCTCTCTGGCCTGATTTTGCATCTCTCTGTCTTCATGAAGGAAGAGGCCCTGGCAAATCCCTCAAGAGGTGGGACTTTGTAGCCTGTTTTGTTAGTCCCAGTGTATATTGGAGGGAAAACACAATCTGTTGACCAGCACAGCTTGGCAGCACAACCAGAATGTTGCAATGAGATGATTAAGGAGTCTAATTGATTGATTTTAATGTGAAAAACCAAGTCTTGGCTCCTGTATGTTTGACTTCCCAAATCTGCTTGGACACAGGCTGGTCTTTCTGTCAAAATATCTCCTTTGTACCACAGACTCATGCCTAGTGTTAAGAAAATGTTTTCCTGGGTGGAGATCATGTCTGTTACCTTCATTCCTGGGTTAAACGTAGTCATGCAATAGCAGCTAAAGGGCCACAAGGGTCTTTTGTGGCTTTGGGTTGTGCCAACAGTTGATCAGTGCTCAGCCTGAGTGAAAGCTCACCTGGAGTTAGCTCATTTTCTGTTGTTGTGAGACAAGCTGCACTGGCAGCCAGAAGCAACAGCTTTCCTCAGAAATAAAATGAAGGTTTTTATCATGGCTCTGATGTTCCTCCTCTTCACCTGCTTTAAGACACTTATTTTTTTCCAGATCATGAGAAAATTGATCTGACCAAACCAAATTTATAGGGAATCCCAGCACAGCCACATAATCCCTTCAGCCAGAGCCATCTGCTGCTGCTTCTCCAGCTGCATCAGTTTAATGAGGTAGCATCTCTGTCCTCTCTTTGCAACTTAATAAGAGAGCAGGATGCAGCCAGGCTGGGAGAGGGTCTGTGAACACTCAGCCTCAGCAGCTGTGAGTGAATAGGGGGCAACAAGGGGAATTTCACACAGCTAATGGCTGGGTCACAGTCTGTGAGGCAGGAATGATGAAACACAGTGCTGCTGGAGCTGAGACCTTCTTTGACCTGAAGCCGTGAGGACCAAGCCCACATGGTCACCACAAACATGCCATGCTTCAGCCTGGATCCTGGGCTGGTTCCCAAGGGCTGGACTCCACATTTTTCTGTTGGCGATGGTGAGGAGAAAAACATCCTCCAGTGAAGAGAGCAGTGCTGGGAAAATTTCTGTAGAGACAGAAAAATATGTCAAGGAAAAATCAGATAGAGACTGGTCCATCACTCCAAAAGACCCAGATAGGGTCTCCAAAGGAAAAAATCTAAGAAGCTGGAGGTTTGCAGCAACATCACTAATGAGAGAGGAAACACTGCTCTGCAAAGAGAGCAGTCACTGCTTTGGTGGTCATACCTGCTCCTTAGTAGGGAAGATTGACCACTGCCTGAACACAAAGTGAGGACTGAACGTCTTTGATGCAGAATGATCTGTGCAATTTGTATCTATTATACCAAAGAAGATACAAAGGATGGAGTTGGGAACCCCTCCATTGCTTTCGTTGGGAGTTACTGGCTCTGTCAGTGATGACAAAAGGGTGCAGAAGAAGTGCTACAGCTGTAAGAGTTTCTGCAGGCTGCCATAACAGGAGAACTGGGTGGACCAGGTTGCCTTTCAGCAACATCAAGCCAAAGCACAGACCATGATGGTCATGGGGGGCTCTAGTCACCTGCATGTCTGATATACATAGAGAGAGGGCTGTTGTTAGAAGAAAAATGTGTTCTGTGGCCTTGGCAGGTAGTAATAAGTGGCTTGGGCTGCATCAAAGAAGACTTGGGTTACTGCTTAGAATAAGATGCAGTAACTAAAGAGCTGGGAAGAACTGCCCTGGAAAGCTGCAGGGCCTCTGCAAAGGGTAAAGTGAAGAGCATGTGGGACAATTATCTGCTGTAGGGAGACATGATCCTACTCTGAACAAGGAGAATTGCCTCCATGAACTTGTAACGTCCTTCCTTAGCCCTGTTTCTCTCTGTTGTTTTGTTTGATTTTTTTTTTTAAATCAGCTATTACTTTTATTTTTCCTTGGTTCTGCAGTGATAATGTCTGCTGAGATACTTTATTGCTGCCTGCAGCTCTTTACTTGCCATTTCTGGATGATCATAAATGAACATACAACATCTGTAAGACTTAATTTTGGATGCTGAACAAGTCTCACACATTATTTTATGTACTGGAGCAAGAATCCAGCACGAGGCAGGGCAGCACTTTGTATAATTGAAAGCTTTCTGAAGCTGAATTGAGAAATATGGTTCATTTATGTTCCTTTCCTCCAGTCTAAGGGGGCAAACAAGGTGATATCTGATAACTTCCAAAGGGATATGCCTAATATTTCCTCAGGTTCTTCTAGTAAGGGCACTGTTGAAGAGAAATCCAGGAGAAGAGAAGGTCTTGTGTACTGAGGTCAACTGGATTCCCCCAGTGTAACACTCTGTCCAGAGTATACTGCCTTCTGCTGAGCAAAAACAATCTGTTGAAGTAACTGTGAGTTTTTTTCCAGTGGGGATACTTTCACGGGTGTTACTGCTGGGCACACAAATGCACCAGCTCATTCTGGCTGTAGGTGCTGCAACAGCTTTTACCAACAACTTGCTCTGCTTCCCATGACTGCCACGTTCAGACCTGCTTTGTAACCAGCACTCTTTGGTAATACGTAAGAGCATTTCTGTGGCAAATGGGAGCTTAGCACCACTAAATTCCCCTGAAAAAATCCCAGTCGTGATTGTTGAGGTTGGAAGAAATGAGAAACTCGTGAAGGAGTTACTGTGCTTTCTGAATCAGCTGGAGGATTGTTCTTGGGAATGGTCCAGGGAAGTTTAATATTGTGATAATGTCCATGGGGGCTGGTGACAGAATGACGTGGTTCACAGTTTAGAGAGAATCAATGATCATTTCTTTCACTTCCTTCAGAGCTGGCTCGTGTATTCTGCTCAGGATTGTCACCCTCACTGCAGCTGAGAAGGTGCAGGGGCTTTAATCAAATATCACTTGAATTAATAATTTTTTCTGGGTTTTATTTTGTCCTGAGCTTTGGGGATCTTCTGGAAGAAGCATGCTTTGTAAGATGAGGGCATCTCCTGACATATTAGCTACTCACTGTTGGTGGGAAGCTGTTTCACACCACCATGCTTTAAAGCAACCTCTGCTGAGGGAGTCTGAGGCAGCTGTGTAGTTTTAAGGATTAAGGTAGGACCCTGGCACAGTTGTCTATTTCCAGATTTCTGACAACCCCTTCTTTCAACACAAATGAAGTAAATCTCTGACACGAATGCAGTGTGGAGGACTGCACCAGATGTGCCAGCAGAGAGGGAAGGAGCATGCTTTCTGAAAAAAAAAAAGCCATGTCATTTGTGCTTTCCTAATTACATCATTGAAATAAGAAAGGAAAAATCTCCATCAGCCACA
Source organism: Ceyx melanurus (assembly GCA_024611195.1). Lineage (NCBI taxonomy): Eukaryota > Metazoa > Chordata > Aves > Coraciiformes > Alcedinidae > Ceyx > Ceyx melanurus. Next base: position 9,504 of record JANHGL010020599.1, on the reverse strand, counting down.
GTGAGATGATATTCCTCATCCAAGTGTTCCTGCAGGATAGTCAGGGATGGAGTAGGATGGAATAGGCCACGGGGGGTCTTGTTTTCTGGGCACAGTTTAAAATCCTGAGCTTGGAATGCTGGAAATGTTCCATTTCTGGAGTAAGGTACCAGGTTTTAGGAAAAAAACAGTAGAGTTGGCAGGAAGGATGCAGAGGCCCTCCTTGCAGCAGAGAGAGGATCCCAACAGCATCATCCTGCACAGTGGTGCCCCTGAAGGCTCCTGCCCTCCAGGACATCTGCTCCTCAGGCTTCAGGTGAACCCCAGCCTCTTTGTGCTCTCGATGCCCTTACCCCTCACCCCTATCTCAGCCCAGCACCTCTGCAGTGCCAGCTGGGCTTGTCAGCTTGGCAAGTTGCAAACCAGCAGAGGACAGAGAGGATAATTTTTCATCTGTGGGTGTCTGGCACTGCCAGTGCCTGTCAGTCACTGTGTCTTTAGCCTTCATTACCGCATCCTTTTTTCCTGGCATGTCACTCCTCATTCCTTCAACACAGTGCCAGGACCAGCTTTTCTCACCAAGGGGTTCGTGCTCGGATTCACTTGCTGCTTTTCACCCTGGTGGCTCATTTCTTGTCCTTCTCCCTTGCTAGTTTTTTGGGCTTCTCTCCATTCTGGCTTGTTTTCACTCTGCTGTGCCTTGTTCAACAGCTTAGTACATCTCTAAGTTGCTGCTTTATAGCTTCACAGTGAACAAGGGTGTGAACTGTGAGGCAAAGGTGAGCTCAGCTCTTTGAGGAGGTCTGAGGAGCACGTTGGTTGGGATGATCCTGAGCTCCTTTGGTGCTGTCAATGTACATGAAGAGCAGACACTCACATAGGAGCACAGGGAAGGGGGTAGGAGACAGAAAGGACAGGCAGAGCTGCTGGGCAGACAGGCTGAGAAACCCTGCACCAGACTCCTCAAAGATGAACCAAGTGGCACCTCCTGCTACTGGGAATAAAAATGTTCCCATTGGCATTTGTGTTATGAATGTAACCAGTGTTGATTTGAGGGTTTCAAGGAAGGGCAAAGAGACTGGGTCAAATGCAGTGGTACTGGCTGCATGTGGCACATGAGGCAGAGCTGGTGCCAGGACTCCCCTCTGCCACCCCTGCTTTGAAAAGAGCAGCTCCTCTTTGGCACAGTGCTTGAGTCCAGCTTTATTTACAGGAATGCAATTCAGATTAATATAACATATATTTATTTAGAAATCCAAATATCTAGGGCTAGCAACAGAGAGACTAATTAAAGCAGATTGTTGTCTGAGTTTTGTCACCCTAATAACCAGTTGCTATGTGTTCATCAGCAGTTTTCCTCAATTGGGCTTCTAATGCCAGCCCTTGTCACTTCTATGGACAAGATGAGTTTAAAATCCATGCTTGGGAGGGAAGAGGACATTCTGTTGTGCATTGTGAGTCTTCTTGATAAGTTCCCCAGGCAGAGCTAAAGAGACACAATATCAGGCTGAATGTGTCTTTAAAGAGATTGACATTTCTTCTCTGAAAGGGTTATCAACCATGGGAATGGGCTGCCCAGGGCAGTGGTGGAGTTGCTATCCCTGGAGGCATTTAAATGGGTGTGGACCTGGTGCTCAGGGCCATGGTTTAGTGGTGAGCTTGCAATGCTGGGTGATCTTGAAGGTCACTTCCAACCAAAGACATTCTGTGGCATAGTTTAGTTTCATTAGGACTCCAGTAGTGAAGATGAAAGTGAGAACTAGATTATGATAGGATTGGAAAAGGAGGCAGCGATAGGTCTGGAGCACATGGTCCTACCTGCCAGGGCAGGGGTGTGCAGTAAACGGGGCTGCAGCAGGTGGTTGGCATCAAAAGCAATGAAGATAAGACAAAGCAGCTGGCTGGCATGTTCACAGCCCATGGCAGGCTGGTGTATCTACTGAAGGCCATAGTTCAGCCCCTTCATTGCTTTTGGTAGGTAGGAACTTCATCCTCACAGCCCTGCCTGCTGTCACGGTTTATGGTCAGGGCAGCCCCATAGATATGGAACAGCCACTCTCTGTTAACTCTTCTCACCCCCAAAGGGGAAGAGAAAGGAAATAAGGGAGAGAGACTTAGGCATTATAAAAGGAAACTAGAACAGCTTTAGTGAAAATGAAATTAATAATAATAAATTTAATATATACAAATGTGTACAAAACCAGTATTGAACCCTCCCCCATGGCAATTCCACCACTGTCACCACTGGTGCTGTGGAGCATCACTGGGACAGTCCCAGACTGGGCCCAGCAGCAGATGGGAGCTGTGCCACACTGAACACATCAAAGAATTCTTATTGCACATCTGTGCAGTGCTCTGCTGACTTCTGTTTCAAACAGCAGCTTTCTGGGGGCTGAATGATGAAGGCCTTATTAAGTTACACATCCATATTCCTGAAGCTGCTGGCCCTTGCTCCAAGATCTAGCTCTGCCCGTGGCCTTTTCTATTGCATTTGCAAATGCCTGTCAGAACTGGGGCTCGGTGTAAACCGGCAGAGTGCTGCTGCCTGCTTAAGTAGCTGAGATTCCAGTCCATTATAATGTGTATAGGCTTTCCCGACTTGCATTGACTGCCCTGTCTCTGGCATTTGGCTCTGAAATACGCAGCTCATAAAACAGAGGTTGAGCAATAAATATTGACTAATACTGACTAGCATATCACTGGAGAGTTTCTTTGACTGCATCAAAAGCTTTTAGAGCTGCTGTTGTGGAGGGTCTGCTGACAATAATTCTTTGCAAGAGCAGAGAACAGCCTCAGGTAGTCCTCAGCCCTTGAAGAGCATCCCAGGTTTTGACTGTTGGCTCAAAGTTCTCCAAGGAACTGATATCTCTGATCAGGCCTCATGGACAGTGTGTTTTGTGTGTGCAAATATGAGCCTGAGATGCTTCCTTAGAAAGGGAATAGACTCTTTTTTTCCCCAAGAGGCTGTGGTTTGACTGGCCTACGTGACTGTTTCACTAGGTGTCCTATACCCAAACTACAGCTTATTGTAATAAAAGTTATTTGACTGTTATCTTCTGTCCCATTAAAGCCATTTTCTATTTCCAGGGTTTTTTGTCTGTGTCAGGACTCCAGCACTAGCTCTCCTCTCCCATGTACATGCTATGCTACGTCAGGACATAACTGATGGTTTCTCATACTTGGGATCTAAAGTGAATTCCTAATATTTGCCATACCTTATCTCCAGACACCTGATAACTCAGATCTGATAGGTGGTGCTTGACTTTTTAGGTACAGTTTATGAATTCTGACATGTAACACCTTTACATGGATGTTTCACAAGGTGATGGCTGAATCCTGGACATTAACTCTTGCCTGCAGGATGTAGCTGGAGGTTGGACCTGAGCTGAGCCCCGCTGTGTCCCTGGGTCCTGCACCGCTCTAGATAACCTGGCAATGGGATTACTTATCACTGCTCCTGCAGCCTCCCGTGGGAAAAAAGCAGCTGTACCCTCTCCCTAGGACCCTTTAGCCCCTTATTTCCACAGGACAAGTTACTAAGCTGGCTGTACTCAAGGGCTCCGGTACCTCCCTGCTAGGGTTGGCTTTACCAGTAGAGGGCAAGACGTGCCCACTGTGAGCTAAAAGTCGCCAGCTCGGGGAGCCTCTGCCCGGAGCCGGGTCCCGCCGGGGCTGCTGGTGCCTTCCCGGCTTTCTGACTCCGCTGCCGCTGTCTCAGCCCCGGTTCCATTCATTGAAAGCAGGTTTCAATAAGACGGTGCTGGCGGCTTGATGCCCGCTCCCCTCACCCACCGCCTACTGGAGCTGCGAGGGGGTCTCTAGGTGCATAAGGAATCAAAGGGGGAAATGCAGTTGCGCCTTCTTTAAAGACCCTGCCGAAAGGCGGTGTGAGCTCTGCTGCAGCATCAGGGGATGCTCAGGCCGGGTGCAGTGTTAGACACGCGGAGACACCTGTCCCGTGCCCAGGCAGAGACACAGGGGAAAGCTGCAAGGCAGCAGAAACTCCTCTCCAGCATGTTCTTTGGGAGACCCTGATCCTCCACCGCTCCCTGCACACCGGGGAAGCTGCGGAGTACGGGCTGGGATGGCAGAGAGAGGGATGTGCAGAGGAGGGCTGAACGTTAAGGGCTTGGGGCTGAATTTCTTATCCTACCGCTGGACAGGACAACATTTGTCCCCGGCTGAGTGATTTGGTGCTCGGTGTGTGACTTTCCAGCGCAGGGTGAGGCTAAATCCACCGAAAACGCCCCAGACACTGGAGTGGAAAGGGAAAGGAGGGCTCCGTGACCCCAAGCCCGGTCAGATCTAGAGTGACTTTCCCAAACACAGCAACCCCGGTGAGGCTGAGCTGTCTACACCGGAGACAGAGCCGTCCCGGGAGCATCCTTGCTGCGGCAGGCGGGGGGTTGTAGCCGAGGAGGCTGCAGCGGGAGATAAGGCGGTGGCAAAGGGCAGGGCTGGCTGCGGGCTGCAGGCGGGGAGCCGGGCTGGGCTGTTGCGGGGCAAGCCGGGCTCAGGCTGTCTCCTTCATGTGCGTCTCACTTTGTATTGAATGATGTTAAGCAGAGCTGGAGCTGGCGCCTCGGCCTCATTACCTTCAATTACAATAATTGTTGCCTCTCTCCAGTGTTTTGCATTTCTCCCTGGGGGAATCTCTCTACTGCTTCTTTTCCAGCCTTGCTCCAGCTTCCCCCTATCGATTGGATCGCTCTGGCCCCGGTCCTAGCAGCGATGCCTCCAGGAGGATAAATGCAAATCGTCCTATTGATTGGGAGGAGTGGGAGCGCATCTCGTTTAGGGGGGGAGGGAGGATTGTTTTTAAATGGAAAAAAAAAGTAAACTGATGAGCATGGCAGGAAATGCTTCACTTTCTGCCCCCTTTAAAAAGTGTCTCTTTATCTCGTCGTCTATCTGGGGGGCATGCAGATCGGTGCCACCGGGATGATGTATCACATGCGCATGGAGATGTGGATCCTGTGAGGCAGACACCAGCCTTGTTTCCTATTTATTTGAGGTGAGCAGGTATCACCGAGCATCTCCAGAACACAGCTCCTCTCTAGGTAACCGAGTTTCACTGGGAACATGCTAATTGCTGTTGAAAGTGTGCAGGACTCCATCCACCTCTTTGAACTGCCCCAGTTATGGGGGATGAAGCTCCCTGGGAGTTACCTGTGGGAACCTGCTCGGCAACTTGTCTGTCACAGGGGAGCGGCTGGGGAAGGAGCCAGGCTTTGGGCTCTGCATAGTCTTGGCTCCTAAAATGGCTACTTGATTGAAGAAATCCATGGCCAGCCCCAAAAGTGAGAAAGCAAAGAAATTTCAGAGTAATATTATGTTGACTGCCCCCTGGGCTTTATGTTGACCATAACTGCGCAGGCTTAAAACTTAATTATTTTTAAAGGCAATAATCAACATAAAAAAGGTAATTCAGTAGAATTAGCTTGTGTGAATCATATCCAAAATGCTAGCAAAATATCTGGAAAAAGAAAGGGTTTTTTTTTTTGTTGTTGTTGTTGGCTTGTGTTGAGCAGTTAATAAAAAAAAAAAAACAGACCCAATCTACTTTGATTAATATTGCACCAAAGATGCTTTAAATAGTCCCAGTGCTTTTAACTTCATATCATTTCCAAATGAGAAGATGCCAGCCAAGTCATAATTGCAAGGTGCAAAAAACAAATTGTTATGGTGCATGAATGTTGCTTTTGACACTGATTTGAAATGTCTGCAGTCTAGCAGTACTAACCTTCCTTGATAGTGAAACCAGCATCTTATGTGGCAAAACTGGCAAATGCCAGCGTGCTCATGCAAATCCAGCAGCATGCAAATCCTCAGCTCCCTGAGGAATGCGGGTTTCCCCAGGACAGAGCTGCCTGTGATGCCTTAACTATAGAGGTGAATGCAAAATGATTTTCCAAATTGCTGCTGTTATCCATTTCTATTTTTGTCTAAGTTGGTGCTTCGTTTTTGTTGTTTTGGTTGGGGTTTTTTTCCTGAGGTGTGTGAGGAATGGTTCAAACAAGCAAAGAATGCTGTGTTAACACGGTTGTTGTTTGACAGAGGTAGGTGGAAGGGTTACATCCAAACATTTGGGGGAAATGGTGGTGAGTTGCCAGCGTGCCAGGCAAGTTTACAGAAAGGTGAAGAATTCTTTATAATCTTCAAAGCTATCAGATGAAGGAATTCCTTTTCACTGCAAACTGCTTTTATAGAGCCAGTTGCTTAAATCAGGGGCACCTGTAGGCTGAGGTTTTAACTTAATTTAGTTTTTCAGGCATGCTGCTGCTGGTGACATATAAATGGTAGGCAGGAGCAGCAGGGACAGACATTGCTGCCTATTCAAGTGAAAAAGAGAAAGGGAATATATGAAAGAAGCAATACAAAGGGAGGAGGTTGAATTTTCTAAAGCTGGGTTCCCAGAGGCAGAGAGGAGCTTTTCTTTTATTCAAAGTTATGTACTCAGAAACTGTTGCCAAATTGACCTCTGTCTTGGCTTGTCTTATTTTCCTCCTTCATGTAGGAAGGAATTAAACCCCTCTTTGCCAGTCATCCCCTCGTGCCTGTGCTGGGGCTCTCCAGCATATGGAGCTTCTGGAGAAGGTGGTGGATGCAGTTTGGGGTTTCATTGGAGGGTTTTCACCAGCTAACACTGGGAGGGAGACTCTTCAGTGGCTGCACTGCTCACATATTTCAGGTGGAAAATAGCAAACCTTTATTGAACACAATTGTAGGGGAAAGCAGGTCCCGTGCTGTGTAGCTGGTTTCCTGATAGGAGAAGTCCTGGTCTGGAATAGTTCAGGACCTTGTATGCTTGTTTGAATTGGTCTTTAAGAAGGATTGTCAGTTCCTAAATCCTCCTGGCAGAAACTTAACACTATTGCCTTGTGAAATTAAGTAAAAGAACCAAAGCATCATCTGAGTGGCCTGCAAAGACTCTTCAGACTGATCTCTTCTTTTGGTTGTCCATTTCATTCTCTTAAAGACAAAATTTTGCATCTGTGACACGGTTTTGAGCTGATGCAGGGGAGAGAGAACGTGCTCCTCTGAGATGCTTCCCAAAGCAGTCCCTTTTCCCTGAGGTGCCTAGAGGCTGATTTTGCAACCGGGTCCTTTATTCGTGTTGATTTCAAGGAACTTCACCCTATCTGGTGGGAAGGAGCAGCCCTGTGCTCTGTGGAGTCGTTGAAGTGGAGGCTCCAGGCTGCTCTCCCATGACTGCTGGAGACACGTCATGCAGCCTCGGGCTCCTGACGCTTTCCTTGATGGTTCCTTGTAGTCATTATCCCACATTCCTTCTGGTTGCAGAACATGTTGTTATTATTGCTTTGTGCTGGGTCTGTCTCCTGTCCCTTTTTTACAGGCCAATCTGGCCCTGTTTGCTCTTGCCTCTAAAACAAAAGCAAATTAGAGCTGCAGAAGCCGAATTGTTTTGTTTATGTTATGGTCTGTCAGAGGACCCCACACAAACCTGGTGCAGCTCCCTGGCAGCACGAGTGCTCAGGGATGTACCAACGAGCGAGGAGACACAGTCAGTCAGTCAAACCCTCCTGACACCCTGCCTTGATCCCCAGGTTCCAAAAGGGGGGTTTAAATCTGTTGCTTTTGGGTGGAACTAAGGCTGGGGAGTGATCCCTGCTGCCCCTCCATCACTTGTTGTTCTTCAAGCACACGTGTAGCATACGGAATTAGTAATTTTATTTTATTTTTTTTTCCCCAGTAAATTGTACCTCACAATTCAAACTTGACAGCTGTCAATGAAATTTGCTGCTCAAAACTGATCTGGAGCACATTGCCCTCTGGTTAGTCTGTCCATGCTCCCTCAGCCAGGATGTTTATAATACTCAGGGAGTCTCTCATGTTACTTAGTGCAGTAATGTGGCTCCACAAATAAGAGCCATTTCCAGTCTGTCGGTATTGCATGTAACAAATGAGATCTGCTAAATGCGCTTGTCACCAGTGCTAGGAGCAGAAGAAAACAGAATTGCACATGTTCCTGTAATGATTCTAAGTTATTATGAATGATATTTTCGTATGTTTGCAAATGAGTGTCTGATAGCTGGTGCCAGAGTGGGAGATATGGCTTGGCTGATCTCACTGTTTTTGTAATTTCTAAACAGAAACAAGAATTAGAAAATTACTTTGTGGTGCAGTGCAAATATGTATAACAGAAGTGTAAAGGCTGCGGTGCAGCACACGTGTATCTATCTTATACATATGCAAATAGCAAGACTCACAGTAAAACCATTATAATGTGTGATGGCATCAGCACTAATTAGCTGGAGATCCAGTCTGGTCCTCTCTGCCAAAGTAAACCGGGGTTATCTCAATCTCAGATTTCATATTTCCTCCTTTCTCTTTCAGGGGAGGAATGTCTCTGTCACAAGGTATTATGTCCTGGATTGATAATGTCTTTAAAAGACTCACAAAACGTTTCGAATTAAAATTCTAAAGTCTTTTTTTTTTGCTATTAACATATTACCTACACACCACCCAACAACTTTAACACAAGCTGCAGACCCAAAGATTTAAAGTGTTTTGCCCGTAAATGGGAAACAGTTTGCAAGTGTCATAGAAATTAAGGCTTACAAAAAATATAATGAGAAGAGAAAGGAGAAAACTAAGTTAGGGAAGAAATTTTAACTATGGGGCACATTGTTTTCAGGACCAACACGTGAAGGAAAGCTGTCCAAGCTAAACATGACCCACAGGAGATGTGTCCCGGTGGTGGAACATCTCCTCACACGTCCATCCCGTACTTGCCAGTGGCTCTGACCCACGGACCTGCCGGTGCTGCACGGACGTGACAGCAGCAAGAAAGACCCCGGAGAGGTTGAATGGGACACACACAAATCCCCCCCGCGTATTCCAGGCTGTGAGAGTGGCCTGGGCAGGATGGAGGATGATTTCACCCGAGTTGCTGTTTGCTCTGCAGCACGTCAAGCCCAAAGGGAGGTTTATCGTAACCTTGAAAAAACAAAACAAAACAAAACAAAACACACCCGGCTGCAGAGAAACGTCTGGGATGGCGGGTGTTGCAACGCTTCTGCATCCTCTCCCCAGCCTTGAGCGTCGGGAGCCGAATTGCCGGGGCAGGGCTGGCAGCGGCTCCGGGCTGGGGACCCGGTGGCAGCGCTGGGCAGAGAGCGCTCACCGGGAGGATTCCGCCTCGGCTCGTTGCTACTCTGCCCTTCAGCACGAAGCGAGGGGTCTGCGGCGCTTCTGTTCCTTAAACACTAACACTCATGAAACTCAGCCCAGCTACCTCCGTGAGGGGGATTCTTTCGAGGGATCTCGGCGGAACCCACCCCCCCGGAGAGCCTCGAAACTAAAGCGGCGAGCCCAGGGCGCTCCGTGCCGCCCCCGATCGCTATCTCGGCAGAAGCCCCGGGGAGCCCCGGGTCCTGCACTTAGTGCCCATCATTGAATTAAGCGGGGTTAATAGCCCGCGCAGCCGGCTCGCCCGGAGCCGCAGCCGGAGCCGGAGCCGCCGCCGCCGCCGCCGCCCGGGGGAGCCGCGGGCGGGAGCTC
>JANHGL010020598.1:0-48019 GCA_024611195.1 Ceyx melanurus | reverse complement strand
CTCACTGCACCATGACTCAATCCACACTTCTTAAGCTTGGCTGTGAGGATCCCATGGGAGACAGTATCAAAAGCCTTACTGAAGTCAAGGATTACCACATCCTTCCCTCATCCATCCATCTATTTATATCATCATAAATGACTATCAGATTAGTCAAGCATGATTTCCATTTATGGAATCCATGTTGACTACTTATGATAAGCCTCCTTTCCTCCACATGCTTAGAGATGGCAGCAAGGACAACCTGTTCCATCACCTTTCCAAGGATGGAGGTGAGGCTGATGGGCCTGTAGTTACCCGGGTCCTCCTTTTTGCCTTTTTTTAAGATCAGGACAACATTGGCCTTTCTCCAGTCCTCAGGCACCTCTCCTGTTCTACAGGACCTTTCAAAATTTATCGAGAGTAGCCTAGCAATAACCTCTGCCATCTCCCTGATTACTTGTGGGTGTATCCCATCAGGGCCCATAGACTTGTGGATGTCCAGTTTGCTCAACTGGTCTCTAACCCAAGCCTCTTCAACTGAGGAAAGAACTTCCTCTCTCTAGATTTCATCTGTGGTCTTGGAGACCTGGGACTCCTGGTAGCTGGCCTTAGAAGTAAAGACCGAGGCAAAGGAGGCATTCAATAATTCAGCCTTCTCTATGTCCTCAGTCACCAGGGCACCCACTTCATTCAACAGTGGGCCCACATTTCCCCTAGATTTCCTTTTTTTTTCCCAACATACTTGTAGAAGCTTTTCTTGTTGTCCTTGACCTCTTTTGCCAGGTTTAGTCCTAAGGAGGCCTTAGCTTTCCTTGTCGCATCCCTGCATCTTCTGACAACCTCCCTGTATTCTTCCCAAGTGGCCTCCCCCTCCTTCCATGTTCTAGATATTTCCTTCTTCTGCTTAAGTTTATCCACTATCTCCCTGCTCAAACATGCAGGTCTCCTAACTCTCTTACTAAATTTTCTGCTCTTTGGGATACACTGATCCTGAGCCTGGAGGAAATGGTGTTTGAATTCCTGAGCCCTTATTATCACTGAACAAAGTCTATGATACAGTGAGAGAAGGGTTTGTTCTCAGTTTGCTCCCCAAGAAACAGCATCACCACCAGCACAACATGGTGAAGTTTCACTGCTTTAACTGAGAAAAAAAGAAATGAAAGCACACTCAGCTCTCTCTGACAGGGTTGCTCAGAGGGCAGTGGGCTGACATGACAACATGCAGCAGCATGGAGCTGTGACCACCTCCCACCCCTCACCTGATGCAGTGCAGTTAATCCATCTTCATTGCACAGGTCTGGGCTGATGTTGCTCTTCAGCAAGTAACAGACTGTAAGGAAATAAGACAGGAGGAAAGGACAGTCAGATCATTAATCCTCACACATCTCTTGCTCTCACCTAGTCCTGGTCTGTCCAAGCCAAAGGCAACTTACACCAACAGAGTGTTCCAGTGTGGGCAAAGTTGCTGAAGACCTCGCAGCACTGAGCCCAGCACTGACATGAACCCATAGACACAACAATGTTGGTGAGAAAAAAGCCTTCTTGGTTTTATCCAGTAGAGTGCACCACCATACAATTTTCCCCCAGCTTCCTCCCAGAGGAGAATGCTATTACAGCTCTCATTTTCCTAGGGTGGAGCTGGAACTCTCTGCATTTCTATCTGGTGCTTTTCAGCCTCTGCACCCTGCAGCCCAGGAGAACTCAAAGGCCAGCAGTGGTGATTTGTGGGGCCCGAGTTACAACAGTAAGATCTCTCACTGTGGGAGGGGTGAGGTTTTGCCTCAAGCTCTCAGTCTGGGATGAGAAGCCCAATATGTTCAGGGGTCTCTCACATCTAAAATACACCAGCGCTGCTTTGGATGTTTCACATGAGCTGTTAGATATTTGAAGAAAACTTCCCAAAAGCTTTAATTTTTAGTTGCTGCATTGGAGGGAAAGGATGAAATTTACTCTATTAAAATTAAAATTCCTGAAACACAAGAAGAATCCTTAGCCCCTAGGTGAAAAACAAAGTTTGCTCTGAGGTAAAGATCTTATACAGGACAACATGATAAGGCCAGCAAGAGGATGCAGATTAATAGTGACACCAGGAACACTTCAAATTCCACACTGCTGACAGAGCCTGATGATCTATACCCATCTTCTGTTGTTTACTTGCTCATTCCCTGTTTTTTCTCTAGAGATTTCACTACCTAATGTTTTTACCCATTCAAATGTCACTGACAACAAAGGCAGAGGGTCCATCATAACCTCCCTGGGGCCAGGGTAGCAAAAGATATTCATGTTGCATCTTATTTGACAGCAAGGATGCAACCTTGTGAAACCGGAACTGCAAAGCAAGGAACACAAAGCTGAAAGGGCAATAACCACGCCTTCAGGGCTGGCAACCAAAGCAACTGCTAGGCTAGTTGCTCCCAAAGCATCATACAGCCTCTACTTCTGCTGTTTTGGAGTGATGACTGCCCTGTTGTTAGAAGGAGCAACTTCCCCAGCACATCCAGAGGGAAGAGCTGTCCCTGGGGACAGAACACTTATGGCATCCAAGGTAGAACACAGAAAACATGTCCACAATGACATCAGAGTTGGTTCATGAAACTTTATTTAGAAGACCTGGAAAATGCACTAGCAAGAATGGCAAATTGAAAAAGCGAAAATTTGTTTGGAAGCCACTGGTCCAATGTTAGCAAAAAGGAAGTAAAAAACTGGACAGAAGTTAAATAAAACACTTGATATCCCAGGGCTGTTTCACCCAACTCAGAATGAATGCTGGAATCTACGTTTGCTGGAAAGAATTTCAAAGCGTTGCCACCTGCTCAATGTAACTGATACAAAAAAAAGCAGAAAAGACCAAAAGACCAAAATCCACCCCTTGCTGCGGTGAGTCCAAAGAGTGTGAGTTTTTTCCAGCTCAAAGGCTGGTGCAGGAAACCCATGCCCACACTCGGCTCATTCCCTCCCCCCTGACATGTGCACACCTGACAGTAATAAGAGCACTGAACCCCAGCCAGTATATCCAATTCAATGATTGTGCTTCTCCTGTTTCTGGCCAGCACCAAGCTCCCATTTTCCTAATCCAAGCTCAGTGACAGGCGAGTCCTTCACTAGTGGATCTGGTTGTCTCTTACTTTGGATGCTCTGCCATGTGGGCTTTAATTCAATCTCAAGTAATTTTAAGAGCCATTGCTTACTAACATGATTATTTGATAATATGATTCTACAATAATATGATTCTATGATAATATGATTCTATGATAATATGATTCTATGATAATATGATTCTATGACACGCAGCTCCGTAATCATGCTTTGCCTGATTATGGAGATTTGGACAAGTAGATGCTGGCAAATTAACCTCATAAATGCTGTCCCTCTGTGGGAAGAAGCAGGTAGCATAAATTCCAGCTTGTTATGGAATCTGGGGGTTTGGGCTCTGTGATCATGGCTTTACAGAGTTTCTAATAGTCCTTGAAGGATTAAGATTCAGAAAAGGATTTATCTTGCCTTGAAGCAGCTTTAAATTCCCCACTAACCCCTGCAGCAGCCCTCATGTTCATAAGTCCCCTTGGCTCTCAGCTACCCTCAGTACTGGCTCACCACAGCCCTCAAAACAATCCCTAGTATCTCCCAACACACTGAAGACTGACAACCACAAGACACCAGAAAAGAGCAGCAAAGAGACAGAAAATGAAGCTATGCATGAATATGGCACCAATGAGTCCAGGCAAATGTACCTCAAGAAAGAAATTAAATTCCTTTCCAATCAGTCCTAAACTGATGTTTCCATCTCAGGGTTCAGCAGTGTGAGAACAGGGCTGGGCAGCAACAAGTTCTGTCTCTTTTCTCCAAAATCAGATGGATGTTGCCTTCAGTATTTCTCATGCTCCAGAAACAGATCCCAGTAGCTAGGCAGAAGACTTCAAGAATTGTGATTTCCTACTACACATGCACCCTTTTACAAGCCATGGGATTTACTCAGCACCTCACCAAGATCACAGGAGAGCACAGCCTTGATTCCTACCAACCACCCCTAGCAGCAAGGCAAAGGGTGGCAAAGAGCAGCTTCATCACCCCCCAGTACCAGCAGGCAGACCCACAGAGGGATATGGAGGGCAGACAGGGACATCTCAGGGACAGCTCCAGGGCAGTGGCACAGCCACCAACCTGCTCCGCTGCTTAATGCGCAACACAAGAGACGTGAGCAAGCAAAGTGCTGCTCTTCAAGCCCAGGGGTGCCACATGCCTCGCTGCAAAGACCAGCACCTTCTCTTCCCATCTCTAGGCACAAATGATGCTGTACAGGTAGGAGGAGTAAGCTTCGGCTTGCAAGGATGCAGATTAATCGCTCGATGCCGGCACACCACTTGGCATGGGAAGATCCTCCCATATGCACAAAGTATGGCACGGAAACGGGTCTTCTGAAAGTCCAGACCAACAGAACTGGTTTTTATGGATCCCATCAGCATGTTCAGCAGGCAGCATCCTCCATTTCAACATTTATGATTAACTTCTTAGAGAGCTCAGTGTCTAAAATGCTGAGCTCTTGAAAAGCTGTCCTTTCTTGCATGTAGGTGGGAGGCAGGCAGAGAGAAGGGGCTGGATATGGGGATATACTTTATTACATGGATCATACTTCATTATATGTCAAGCACAAGTTGTGGGAAGCAGCTTCAAATGCACAGCAAATGAAGGAATGAAAATTATTATAATAAGAGCTAGGTGAACAAATTGTTGTGAATAATTCATTGCAAATTATATTAACTGAACGATCACTCAAATGTATTTTCCATTATTCTACTTGCTCTGCCTATAATTGAACCTTTCACATGCCAAGATGGGGTACATTAATCATCAATTTATATTTTATCATTCACATCTGTGCTGTGTTAAATGGAAAAAGCTCCCACAACAGCTGTGAAAATACAGCTGAGGTTTTAAGTCACCCTCCATCATATGTCCTGGGGCAGCCTCAGACACATCCTCCTCCCTGAATACAAACCCATTTCTCAGGAGCTCCCTTTCCTCCCAAGCATGTCCAAGTCTTGCTTATTCTCCCCCAAACCTATAAATCAGGGAGAAGACAAAAAAAAACTCCACAGGACCTAAGGAAAAACCAGTGTGGGGTAATCATCTCTCCAACCTGAAGAGATATTACAGTGCTATTGTTTTTCACCAGTGCTAGTTCCCACTGACTTTACACTACAAACATCTTTTCCAGAAAAGTTATTAAACCAGATGAAAACTTTTCCATGGAGACAAAAATGTCAGTGCAGTTCCCCCTGAGTCAATAACCTACACCATAAAATTCTGGGTGCACTCCCATCTATACCCAGCATTTGCATACCTCAAGCATTAAAAACTCGTAAGAGAAAAAGCCAACTGAAATTGATATGGACATCAGGGAGGGGAAAAAAAAACCACCCCAACACCTTTCTGATAAGAGATCCTGATTCCTCCCAGAAATACACAGTGGCAATAGTCCATGCTGGCAAGCAGGCTCACCTGTGCTCCAAGTTTATACACATACACACACACCATTAGATTTTAAGTCCAGGTTTATCTTGAGCCTTTGCACTCAGTATTATCAAACTCTTCTAGTTTACTTTCTTGTTCTCAGGCTACCTTTAAAAGCTATTTTGCTGAGGTGTTTCAGGCAGCAGAATAATTATTGTATGTTTATACCTGATTTCATGAACTAAAATAAAGTTTCACTTGGATTAAGATGCACACTATTACACACTGATAGAAGTTACTTCCACCCAAATGTAGCTTTAGTCAAAACCCAAGCACAGCAGAAGAAATTCTTCCCAGCATTACCTGTAGTGAGATACCAGTGGTCTCTGTGCCACATAGATGTGTTGATAAAGGACTAGAAAGACTCATCTTTCAGGCATGGTCCTGTGGATGGACTTGGCTACTTCAAAGCTGCACATTTACTGCTAAGGTTTTGCAGGAGTCTTTATTACACAGGAGAAACACTGCCAAGAAAATGGAATTGAAATTATGAGTGCTCTGCCAGCAAAGCATCCAGCTTCCCCTCATGGTACACTATGATATCCGTATTTAAGAACATATCTAAACCCTGAGCAATAACAGGATGAACATACTCAGCCTTATCCTCCACTCCCTGCAGTGTACAACTGATAGCCCATCCTTGTCCATCGATAAACTCTGCAGCTCCCTAAAGCTTTCTGAAAGACAAAAAAAAACCCTCAGAAAAAAAATCCCACACTTAGCTTCAAACACTTAGTACACCTTAAAATAAATATGGCCCAGTTTGCCCGCTGAGCTACAACTGAGACATCCCATCATGATAGATCACCCAGCTTTCTCAGGAAAGTTCAAAGACTGTTAAGACACTTCCTACCTCGTTTCTAGCTGGGCACACACATTCCTTCTAATATACCCAGAAAATCTGGGAAGTCTGGAAAGAGGCCAGCAGAGCCCCATCTGCTTCATGCCATATTCACATGGGCAGGGACATTTCACACAGCTCCACTGAGCCCAGGTGCTGCTTCTCTCAAGGAAAATCTATTTCTGTTTTTCATGCTTCTTGCCTAAGAGGACATACCCTTCCTCAGCCCCAAGGAGCCTGCTTTGCATGACAGGCTCCTCCTGCAGAGCTTAGGACCCACTTCTACGTAAGTTGTATTTGGACAGCACATGAGAGCTGTTAACAGCTCATACATTAATACATGGGCTCCAATTCTTTTTCTTTCTTCCCTTCATTGTGTCTCTGTTAAAGAGATGAAATATTTGTTTTATGCTTTGACCCTGTCCATCACTGTAGTGCCAGAGCCCTGAGAAGAATGCTGTAAGAGTACAGCCACCTACAGCTGCTTCTTGCATGAACAGTCCACAGCCAGGTGCCCGAACCCTGCTGCATCCTGTATTGTCTTTTTCTCCATCTACAGGACTTCAATCTCCAATAATCCACTCAATGCTAGTAATGCTAAAGCATCTTTCTTTAACAGCTGCCATCCACCTGGGATTACTCAGATAAGTATGCAACATACCCATCTGCAACCAGCAATGCCCAAAGGACACAACAGAAACAAAGTCAAATTCAAATCAATAGGGATAATAAAAATTAGAGAATGCTACTACCTGACAAGAGTATCTAAAGATGAGTGTCATATTCAAAAGCATCCTCACCCTCACCTCCTGCTACAACTAACACTGAAATTGGTCCACCCAGAAGATACCAAATAAACAAAGGAAAACTGAAGTCAGATATCATTTTCTTGGTTTCACATTCCTCATCTGTTATTGGAAGAATACATCATTTTGGTATGGTTTTTACACAGATGATGGGCTTTAAAAGGGATGAGTGTTTTAGATAACCTTTGGGCTCAGCTGCCTTCAGCAGGATTTCTGTGGGCAGGGAGACAGGAAAGCAGCTTCCCCAACATCATTGCAACAGTGACACCTGGGCTGCAAAGAGCCTTTTTTTCTCTTCAAAAGGCATTTTGGAATAGGGATTTGAATGGTGATGGATTAGAGAGTACTAAAAAAATAAATTTAAGTCATACTTCTGGAGCTATAGATCGTGAAGACCAAGGCCAAGCTTCCCAAGGATGAATCAGAAGCTGCAGCAATAAGCAGAACAATGCTGTCTTTTAAGGGTGCTCAGCAGAAGGCACCGACAATGTCACAGAGTTCCCTCTCCCTGCTGCACTAGGAGACACATGAACCAGTGGCTTGAGAGGGAAACACCAACAGAAAGTGACAGATGAGAGACAACCACGTCCTGCAGCAGCAACTCGATGGGATCCTGCACCCCCCATCTCGAGCTCACACCTGAAAGGTTGGATTTGGCAGGTGAGTTTGGCATCTCACTTCCCTTTCTGTTTCAGACAGAGTCGGACAAAGGGTATCTACAAAGTCAGTAAATGCTCGACCAGCACTTCCTGTTCTCCTACTGATTTGTCTACTTCCAGCTTTCTTCCTACAAGCAGCTCTTCTTGGAAGTCATGACAAC
Organism: Ceyx melanurus; assembly: GCA_024611195.1. Taxonomy (NCBI): domain Eukaryota; kingdom Metazoa; phylum Chordata; class Aves; order Coraciiformes; family Alcedinidae; genus Ceyx; species Ceyx melanurus. The sequence continues at coordinate 40,059 of JANHGL010020598.1, read as the reverse complement.
ACATGGAAATCTGTTCAGACAACATAACATCAAAGCCTTTTATCTGAGTAGCACAGAGGATCCCACTTCTATACCTGTTCAGAAACTACATTTGATGTATTGGACCAAAACTTATCTGCTGAGACATGCAGCAGTCATCACATCTAAGCTTATAAGAAAATAACATTTTCACGGTACCAAAAAGGAAGTGAAGCAAAAACAAAACAAAACAAAACAACAAAATAAACCCCAAAAAGACAGAAATTTGCTTTAACAGAAATTACAGCTTAAGAAATGTTTAGATTAAACAGGAGCAATGGTGCCAGCAGGCAAACTTCTGCAGCTGTCTGAGCACATGAAGAGGTTCCCCAGTTACATTAACACAATAACCTAACAGGTGATGTGAGGAGCAGAACTGTAATACCCTCCAAGCTCCATGCAGAGCCAGCCTGGTGATATTAGCAAGAGGATACTGTAATATGCTCTGTGTAGCAGGAAATAGGTCATATTGCCATTTGAAAGTGTTATTAGGTTCCAGAGTCAACAGCCTCTGCCCCAGCTCATATTTCAGGCATCCTATGGCCTCAGCTAAGCAGCTGTATGTTGATCTGAACCACATGATGTTTTTAGGAGTCTCTATTATCAAACAGGAAACTTTCTATTTAGAGGAATGGAAAAGGGGTTTTGGTGGAGGGGTCAGGAAACACATTCCTGCTTTTCAAGCTGTCCTGAATTAATACCAAACAATTCCCTGTGGTAACAGGAGCTTACCAGTCAGTCCAGGTTCTCCCTCTCCTCTGGTTCTCAGCCTGCCCCACTTCAGAGACCCTTTTTCTGTGTTGTGCATCTTCAACCTTGCCCTGGTCTTTAGTGAAGCTCCAACTGCTCTGGTTGTCTTGGTACCTTCTCCATGCTTAGCAGCACCCACTCTGACCTCAATCAGTATGTTGTTTGTCATTTTTTTCCCAACCCCTCCAACTTTGTCTCCCTTTGGTTTAGGATGAGGGATGAGTGCAGTGGGGATGAAGAACTTCAAGGGATACTGCACCAAATGACACCCTTAGGTCTGCTCCCATGGATCACTGTATTGACAAACCAGGTGCCACGTAGCCAAGGTCTAAAGTCTTTGCCTTATGGTGTGCTGGGACACACTCTGCAATGCAGCCCTCACAAAACCAGCTTCATGTGGCACAACAGCATCCAGCATTAGCCCCAACATCCCACCCAGCCCAGATGAGTCTCACACCATTACCCTGCATGGGAGAGCGTAGGGGGCATAGCAGGAGTTTGTGTAATCTTCTAAAACATCACCCTCTGCTCAACAGCACTGTTCTTTACTGGAAATGCTGCATTGTCATGCAGTGCTGGAAGGGAAATGGCTATCAAAGTAGAAAGTCAACCCCCCCACATTTTTTTTTATTTTTTTTTTTTTTTGTCAAATAGAGATTTTTAGAGTGGTTTCCTTTCAAAGTGCAAATGCAACTTTCAAACAAGTTTAGCAGCAACCCAGACTTTACCACAGAAGCAGCAGCTGATTTTTAGCTCTAACAGCTCTTCTGTATTTGCAACCTGTAATCATTCAGCAGCAAATTTTACACAATTCAGAGATCTGAATTTCAACAGAGCCTTTCATCCAGAGAGCTCTGTGAGTGTTGCTGCCTTTAGCGAGTGAGCTCCAGGCTGTCTCCTGGGATTTTACAATCAGTATTGTAAAATATATGCCTTGTTTCACAGATGTGATATCTCAGCTTGAGTTAGTCCGAGACTCAGGAGGCTCAGGCTTCTTTGACAAGGTCACAGTGACAGTCCATGGCACAGCTGTGACAGTGCCCTTGAGTTCGAGGTCTCAGCTCCTCCCTTTAAGCAAAGACAACTCTGCTTTCTTCTCCCCGATCCTCTCAGTTGTTCAGCTGAAAGGAACTAGGCACAGCAGCTGAAACCTCAATAGTAAAAGCTTTGATGGCAACAAGATCCACGGTGAACCCTGTATTGGGTAGAGGACATCACCTGTGCCCACAAGTACTTTGAAAATAGAAACTGAAGCTGTGACTCAGCAGCAGCTCCATTGGGAAGGTCTCCACCGCTCAGCTCAGACCCATTTGCTGATCCCACAGAAGACCTGGGGTCTGAGGAGAGCAAGTTGCAAGAGGTGGAGGAGCCAAGTCATCTGAAGGACTTAACTATGGCAGCATCTTCAGTTAATCACAAATCAAGAAGGATGCCATCACCAAGGTGGAGAACAAACCATGTTTGGTTGCCAAGCCTACATTTAACAACCATCCCTGATCTTCACCAGCAACCCAACCAGGTCAACTTATTTTTTATCTCACCTCTCACAAGCCCAAGACCCAGAAGTCTGCAAGCTTTCAAGGCTGATAAAATCCCACTGTTCTTCCTGTGTTTCAAACCTCTTAACTTTCAATTTTCATTTCAGCACCTATTGTATACAGACAAATTACACAGTCCAGAACTTTCTTGTTTTAACAAAAAAACTCACATGCAATTTACACTCCAGGTCAAACACCTCCAATCCCAGAGCAAACCCTGATGCCAGGCACCACCTTGGCACAGCTGCTGCCTCACAGCTCCCATGACTGCCTGACACTGGCACTGGGCACAACAGCAGCAGCAGCTGCAAAGAGTTCCCCAACTAGCGGCACACTACCGCTTGGTGGGACCTAGCCAGGAGGTGATCCCTGTACCATGGCACACCAAAAAGGGGCATTTCCAAGAAGTACCTATGCATCCCAATCTACATGCTGCAAATTCATTTTCAACATAACCAAATGGATTAGAGAGCCATGGGGACTGCTCTCCTAAGCCCTGGAAACCAACAAACCCTTCTTAGAGAAGCCAAGAGGGTTTGTGAACTTGAAAGGTATTCAGCACTGTATGGAAACCAGTTCATACATCTAAGAGTTAAATCAGAAGTTAGCACCTGAGCATGGCAGGAATGCAGATTTTTCACAGCTAGGGAAATACTGATGATCAGCGAGACAGACCTGACAAAAGGGATATAAAGAAATCTGGATGATGGCTGTTGTGCACAGGGCAGCAGTGCCTCCAGCCAGGGGCTGAAGCTGGAGACCATCCACATCACAGATACAGCTGAGGATGATCTAACTCAGTAAAGATCACAGTACAGACTTGCTGTAGGTTGCTGATTGTGTGTTGTGGTTTAACCCCACCATGCAGCCCCACTTGCCCACTCCTCCCCTCTCCCAGTAGGGAGAGAGTAAGCAAAAGCAAGTAGTAAAACTTGTAAGTTGAGATAAGAAAGGTTTAATAATTCACAGAATCACAAAATCACAGAATGATTTGGCTGGAAGAGACCTTCAAGATCATCAAGTCCAGCCATTAACCCAAGTAAATTCAAGTAAAATATAGCAATATCAAAATAATAGTAATGAAAAGGAATAGAACAAAAAAAGAGAAACAAAACCTAAGTGCTGATGAGCAATGCAAACCAAGAGCAATGCAATTGCTCACCACCTACTGACTGATGCTGGAGCAGTCATCAGCTCCTCCTTTAGCACAACTAAATGTCAGTCAGTGCATTATTAACACTGTTCTCACCCTAAATCCAAAACAGAGACCTGTACCAGTTACTAGGAAGAAAATTAACTCTGTCCCAGCTGAAACCAGGACATGACACAATTTAAATTTGGGACCCATTATCTTGAGCAACCAAGTTACAAAAAAAAAAAAAAAGTGGGGGGGAGGGGTACACAAAAAGTAACATTTCCTGATTTAATGGCAATGGTTTGAAATTCCTTTCTCTGGTTCCTCAGAGACTGCACAGAAGACCTTCTTTAAATTAGGCCAAAACAAGTGGGCATGTAGTCATACAACCTGGGCTGGTCTGTAACCTGACAATATGTCAAGCGCTCTGCATACAGACCACCTTGTTTTAGTAGGTACTTCACCTGCGCCATCACAAAAAGTTGAAAACTCTCTCAAAACTTCTTCTTTCACATGTCTTACGTGATTTCTGCCTCCCACCCTCTTACAAGGAGTGTTCTCTGGCTGGATGATGCAACACAGCTTTGTGGTTGCTGGGAGGTTAGCCCATGGGGAAGCAGCTTGAGAACTTGACAAGTAATTTAGACTTTTCAGAAAGAAAAATGATGTCTAACTTGTTACCTACACCCACCCCTGCCATACCTGCAGACACCCAAGTGCCAGTCTCATGTGAGTTCAACCACAAGAGCTTTTGCTGCCAGGTCTCCTCTGCTGAGTTTCCTGTGCTCTGATGCAGCAAAGTTAGAACCTGCACATGGGGTTGTGAGCACTTTCCTTCATAGGAAGTGGCTCCTGATTTTCAAAAGCCATCTCAGTCAGCTTTTAAACTTTCATCTGCAAAATGCAGATGAGTCTATGATTCTATGCTGCTTCAATTCAGCAGACCCATTCAGATCAGAGCTAGTGGAGACAAAGAAAATTAGCTCCTTCTCACAACTGCTGAGCTGTTGTGTACATCGCAGCAGAGGAACCAGGACACTTCCTCACATCCGGGGAGCCCTGGGCTCCAAACCCACAGTCACAGCTCACACCAGGGATATGAACTCAGGGCTCCCAACACAGAGGGCTGCTCTGACAGCCTCTGGGGTCAGTCAAGGAGTCTTTAATGTAAAGAGGAAAAGAGCTGAAACTCTCTAGAAAGTGCTTGGCCTTAGTGCTTCAGACCAAGTCATTGGTGTTTCATCCTGTTTCTGAAGTAAGTACTTTAGTCTCAGCATATGCAGTGGGTTTATTTATTTCTTTTGCTTTGCATGTACACAGTGACCTTATTAATGCTAACAAAATACATAGCTTAAACCATCAAATTAAAAAACATTTAATCCCTACAGCTCCTATGCAGGTTTAAAGCATCTAATTTATCAGAGCAGTACCTCTGAATGTTGGGGATGTAACTCCTTCCTGCTGGGAACAGCAGGGAGCAGAGGGAGAGCAATATATTCCACTTCTCTCCCTTTGTCCCTTCAAGAGGTCTTCTGTCCTGTGATGAAAGACCCTGTCCAGCTCTCCATGTTAGTACGGCAAGTCAAATGCCTCAGATATCCTCTTAAGCAAGAGCCAGCTCAGAGGAATTAGGGTTTTCCTTTTTGCAACAGTGGATAAAAGCTTCAGTTTACCAAAGAACTACCATTTACAAAATAATGAGCAGTCATTAAAATTCCCCATTAAGTTTTCCCGTTAGCAATGGCAGAACCATTCTCCTCTCCTCAGTGGTGAAAACTCTGCTAACTTCCTTATTAAAACCAGTTTTGTTAATGATCCATTATATTCCATCCTGTTTGCTTATAAGATGAGCAGATCACTCACATCAGGGGGTTTTTCATTACATATTTCATACCACAAGAGCCCAAATGTTATGGGGCACCTTTTAGCTGTTACAAAGCAAGAAAGATGACATCCATCTTCTGAAGTAGAATGGCAGATTGCCCTGTACTCACTGCATCCCTCACATCTACATATGAGCAAATGGGGAGAGAACCTCCTGATGCCCGTGATTTCCTAAAACACCCTCACACTTTGAGCACTAAGACCAGAAGAAAGCCAGGCTCAAGCTTTGCATCATCTCCCATTGATTCCACAGTTTGATACTTAAAAATTTATAGCAACAACAAAATGATTTGATAGCTAAACCCACCTTATGAAGTTCATTAAAGTAATTAATGATCAAATGGCTGCTCACACTGATCTGCTGACAGCACTAATTACAGGTTGCCAAGGTGGATCCAAGTGACAGTGCAGGGAACCAGGCATTGGCTCAAGACTTGTGCACAGTACTGGAAAGACTCATGAAGTCACCTGAAATCACTTGGGCTGGGCCCAGCACTCCCCTAATTCTTTCTGCTACTGAACACAAAATTCAGTCTCTCCAGCACTGAGCATAATTGAGCAACTTTGTCAGCTTCTGGTGAAAGAACATGTATTTTTCTGCTGATCATCATCCAGCAGAAGAGGCCCATATCATCTTACTTAACACCTTCTTGAAGGATTTGCTTGTAAAAAGGAATCAGGATGACTAGCCAGGGCCCTAACAGACAGGACAGGAGTGAGGACAGGAATTAAAGTGCTCTGGTACCTGAAGGCATCACAGACCATTTTATTCCTTGTGAAATGAAATGGGATAGTTGCACTCTCACTAAATCTTCCTCACAGCAGCAACCCTGTCCTTCAAACACAGGCAGAGATCCACGTGTTCAGTGCAACTTGTGCCAAGAGCACTTGTACTTGTTTTGGGAAATGCAGGAGATACAATCCTCATTACTGGATCTGCGATCAATTATAAAATCTGGTTTTGGGCTACCTTTGTCTGGCAAAAAAAAAAGTCTTAAAAAAAAAAATTTCTTTCCAAGTAGATGTTTGGAACAAATGCTTCTGAGATGGTCCCTACATTTCACAGACTGAAGCAAATCCAACAATTGAACTCCCAGCCTACATTACTACTCCAGTTATGCTACAAAAGAGAAATCATGTTTCTTTCTGTACATCTTGTCATAGAGAATAATTTCTGAGGAAAGAAGCCCCATTGAGGTCTGGATCTGACACAAGCAACTGCAGCCAGTACAGTTGTATAATGGAAACCTGACCTACAAACCTTGAAGCAAATTCTAGCTGTTCCCCTTTGAAAAGAGGGCATATGAAGGATGCAAGCTCCTTCTGTCCTGGCCGCTGCCCTGGTTTGGCTCCACGCCCTGCCGGGACCATTGTAGCTCCACTTGGCACGTCTGGGAAGAAGGGGATCTCCATCAAAAAGCAACTAAAAATGGGCCCTGGTTGCCTAAATTGCATAATCTGTGCAACCTATTACTAGGGGACAGAGCACATTTTGCTGGCCAAGACGTCTATACATCACCAGGTACTTTCAGTTGAAGGACACGTGGAGGAGCAGCAGTGTCTGGCGCTACCTCTCCCTGCTAACAGGGCACTAGGAGCAATGAAGCAGGGGTAGATCCCCACCAAACACACATCCCTCTCAGGCCAAATGGCCACAGACGGTACTCTGGGAACAGAACAACTGCAGGGGATAAAAGGAGCAAGATGACAATCAGGCTTGGTATGAGGCACAGATAGTTTGAGGGACAGACCACATTAACCTCTTCACTGCTGAGGCTGTTCCTCAGGAGGGTTGTTTCTCTAGGCAGATCCAACAAACCAAATAGGTTTGAAATGTTATATGCCTCAGCAAAGAGACTGAACAGAACAGATACACACATAACCAGGGGGTTCTGGTGAATAAAACTCCCATAAAAGTGGAGATGAATGCTCAGCACATGCAGGTGAGGTTGAGGTAAGGCCATCCCCACTGCAGGTGGAGAGGAGCAAATCATGGCAGCTGTGATCTGCAGAGTCACCATGGGAAGGCAACAAGACATAAGGCAAAGCCACCTCCTCCACCCTGGCACCAGTCACAAGAACCCCAACCAGATGGGAATTTGGACAGACCTGAGCCCCAGGGCAGGTAAGATGTGCAAACCCTCCCTTGGATTTCTGTTCTTCAGTAAAAATCCAAGAGCATTAGAAAGAGGTTCTTCAAGGACTAAGAGAGATAAGGAGGTCCTCATATTATCAGCTGTTTTTGGGATACTCTGCAGCCATCTGATGCCTCATTTCTCCAGCCAGAGTATTTAAGCCAAGGGGTTTCTTCAAATAGTGTACTAAATCTGAATGACAAGGTTTTACCAACTTCCCCGCTGGAAATCCCTCCTTTCTGATATTTCTAAATGAGAAGTTTGTTGTTGATGAAGCACATACCCCAGCACTAAGTCAGCAGTGACAGACAGGGGCCAGGCAACACTGACCCACCAATAGGTCCTATTTGGCCACATTTCTGGCTGAGCTCCCACACATCCACGTCACACAAGGTGCTGTATCTCCCCTCACAGATAACACTTCCCTTTCACAAGAAAAACAGGTTGATAAAAAAAAAACAACTGCTGAACCCTGCTCAATTTATCACAAGAGAAAAAAACAAAACCTGTCTGGAGTCAGGGAAGGGCTACAAGAGCCTCTCTGGAAGTCATCCTGTTGCCTCCACCTGCCTTCCCAGACAGTTGGCTGGAGCACATTAAAAGACAACAGGAGCCCAGCAAGATGTATTTTAGACCTTGCACGTCACCCCAGCAGGGAGTAACTTCCTAAACCCCCAGTTTACTTCACCAGCAGCTTTGCAATGCAGGGGTGGATTCAGCGGCAGCCAGGGCCACAGCATGGCCAGGGGCTGCAGCCAGGAGCCACAGGGGACAGGTGCCACCCATGAGTGTAGGGCACACTGGCACTGAGAACAGCTTTGCACTCCTAAAAACCCAGAGATTTAACTTCCAGGGTGCCACATATTTTATCACAGAGATCATTTTTCCTCTTGTCTATGCTCTAGCATACATCAACATTACCAAAAGAGCAAAACTCAGAGAAATCAGATTTCCTGAAGAGACAGTACAAGAAAATTATGTTTTCTGCAGTGAATCAGTTCAACAGGGGCTCAATAAAACATGATTGGCAATTTTACTGTTTTCTTCATGACAGCTTGTAGCAATTGATCTTCTTAAATCTACTACATTTGCAAATTTAAGACTAATCTGTCCAGAAATGAAACAAAACATCCAGAAAAAAAAAAGTGAATACTGACCGAGATTTGCAAGTTACAAGCCTGAGTGTCACCTGCTACAGCATCTGACAACTCAACAGTAATTAATGTATAGCCGACAGGGCTTTCTGGAAAGAGCCATCAAGCAAGTGGAAAAAGGATGGGAATTGCTAAATCAGTTTAGCTTTCTCGTAACATGGGTAGATCAAAAGCAAACTAACCTGATTAGGAGGAAGAGACACACAGCCAGATTCACTGAGCAAAGCAGAACAGCTATAAAAGTGACATTTATGGTGGATTTCATTACCAGGCTCGCACAGAGCAGTCAGCATGTATCAGCAGGTCTGGCCCAGATTTATGGGCTAAGGGTAGGCCCTTTTGAATAAGGACAGCTGCCCTCCCCCCCAGCTTGCTTTCCTGGTTAAGTAGCTCAAAAAAAAGAAAAAAAACCCAACAAAAACAAAATTAAAAATAGGCCATAAAAAAAAAAAGCCCCTCCACATTTAATTAAAGCAAGTAAGAGATGATCAGTCACTGTTGACGGTGTCCTTCTCCCTTCACCAGGTAGCTAGTCCTGATTATGGGCAGGTTGAAGCTGTGTTACCAGGCCAAGGCTCAGCTTATTTCTACATCAGTAGACAAGAGCTACAGATTACTTCTATCTGGACTTCTGTAAGGCCTTTGACTTGGTTCCTAAAACATCTTTCTCTCTAAATTGGAGAGACACAGATTTGAAGGGTAGGCTATTCGGTGGATAAGGATTTTGTTTGGATGGTCACATCCATAGGGTATGTCAATGGCTTGACGTCCACATGGAGATTGGTGACAAGTGGGGTCCATACTGGGACCAGTACTGTTTCATGTCTCAATCAATGACACAGACAGTGGGATCAAGGCACCCTCAGCAAGTTTGCAGATGGCACCAATCTCAGGCTGTCCACATATGATGCTCCAGGGAGGAGCTTTTTCCAGAGGGCATAACAGAGACAGGACAGCTGGCACGAGATGCCACAGTGATAAGCAGCATGTTGCAAGGAAATTTTTAAATATATGTGAGCAGCAGCTGGTAAGTAAACAAGAGCTTGTTCCCCTGCTTGTTTCCTGTTCCACAGCTGGAAAACCCACAGCCCCTTCCTGTGGAAAGGGAAGGAGGAGGGTGGGGAGCCCTCAGTACTGGGACTGCACCAGGGAACCACTCCTCCCCCCAGCAAAGAGGGAAGAGGTTTACACCGCAGCTGGGATTTCCTGGTGCTGATTGGGGCAATCCCCCAAGGGGACAATATACCATGTCACTGTATTATAATGCCATGGAGGTATTAAAATGGCAGGACTATTTAACTGGGTGATCTTCACATAGGCATCCAGCAGAAAGCAGCTGAGTATTTCACACATGGACTCTATTCTTAAGCAGCACAAATGCATTAGGTGACCAAACCAAACTGATTTCAGTGGAAGTGAAAATATCCAAGTATCTCCAGAGATCTGTGCCAAAATGCTCAGGAATGCACAAAAAGTCCCCAGCTAGGAGGAGCTAAATGTGCTCCTATCAGAGTTTGGTCCGGGAAGGTTGAACAAACATCATGTTTCTGGAAGCTTTCAAATCCAAGCGAATAATAGAGGGATGAAACAAAGACAGATGGCCAGGCCAGATCTCCGTCTCATCACCCTTGCAATGCTCTGGGCATGGCTCCTTCCACCTGTAGCTGCAATTCAAGCTGTCAATCACACTTCACAGAAGGAAATCTGTCAACAAATATTGCACTTCTACTAGAAGACAAACCTCTGAATGGAAGTGAAGCATGAAATATTTCCTGCCACCTTGCTCCCCTTAGTATAACCAGACAGACCACTGGATAACCAGACAGATCAATGCTGTAAACATCCCCATTACCAAACACAGGGGAAACCACAGAGCACTGGGTGATCCGATGCAGTGATGACTCAAATCTTGAATCTATGTGACAGATTCCGTGCTGACCTGTACTCGACTGACAGTTTCCCTTGCTCCAAAGACTGATGGAAAATCGCCACCTATGAGACTAATTTGGGTTGGGGCAGAGCAGCAGCTTGCCCATAGCTATTTCAAACAGCATGATTATAGAAGAATAAATTTGCTCTGAAAGCACACAGGGAATTGTTAGAAGCCCTTTAAGATGAAATTTTAAACTCACTGGCCCTTCTCGTAAGAGCACAATGGACTTGAAGCATCTCTCCATGGCCTGCTGTCACCCACCAAGTCAGATATGCTGTGTTTTTGGCACAGCATCCAGCAGCAGATTGGAAATTGACTGGTTACAGCCTACACTGGAGCTTCATATCACACTCAGGATTTGCATCACTGTTTTGACAGCATTAGCTTTAGGAAGAAATAAAACCCTGGGATAATCTGCCCTCAGCCCAGAGGGTGTCACTCACTGCAGATCTATGGGGACTGTCCTTCACTGGAGCTCTGGCTCTTTTAACACCTATTTCAGGCTAACAAAGCAAAATTTTAATTAAAGGAAGAGTCCCATTTAAGTTCCCACAGAACCCTGATCTAGCCTTGCTAATTAAAGATTAAACTGACACGATACAAAGTGAAAAAAATAAAGCAGGTCTGAAAAGTTCTAGAGTCACAGAAAGTCTGAGCTCCTAAATAGGTTGAAATACACTGAGGGAACACCATATCTTGTCCAGCCACAGGTTTTTAAGTCTGGTCCTGGTCCCTAAGTAGCACTGACAGACTCTCCAGAGGGAGAGACATGACTCCAGTTGGGATCCCACTTGTCTCCTCTACAACATGTGAGAAATGAACCCAAGTCTAGTAGGCAGACGCAGAAAGTGCTCTTCTCTTGATGTCCTTAATACAAGTTAAATGACTCCACTGCAGGGTCATTGCTTCTTTCTTGCACCAAGGGGCTGAGAGCTGGCACAGATTTCTAGGAGACTTCCTTGTCCAAGGCCATTGTGCAGACCACAGATGTCCTTCAGCAGTGCTGCAGAGCTGCTCCGTTCCTGTGCAAAGGACTTAGCAGATTTTATTCAATAATTTTCCACCGGTAAAATTTTGCTTTTATTCAATTTGATTACTCTGACATAGGGAATCCTTTAGATTGGATCACTTGTTAGACAATATATAGATCAAGCCACCTCACTATGTTCAAGCTTCATCATTTCAATTGGAACGATCCAACTATCAGCACTTGATCTCCAACCTGTGCTGCTCCAAATCAGACCAGAGTGGAGTCACTTGGAAGGTGCCAGAATCTCTCCCACCCTCTCAAACACAGCCATTTCCAGGCAGGCACAGGAATAACACCAGACGAAATACAAGCTGTGTGCAGATTGTTTGGGGGTGGTAGGGTTGTGGATTGTTTATTTTTTTGCTGGGTAGGGGAAGTTCATCATTTTATCTTTTTTTCTTAACTAAAAGGATTTCTCTTGTCAGCCCAGGTAAAGGTAAATTAAGATAAATGAGACTTTGGAAGGTTCCCCATTGCCATTCAGAGCCTGGTGCTTTCTCATAGGCAAGGACCACTCCTTGGTGCCACTTTGAAAGCAAGGCCAAGCAGAGCAGAGGAGACAACCAGAAAAATGGGAATGGAGACCTAGCTTGAAATCTGTGTCCAAACCCACAGGTGCTGCAAACTGTTATAAAAGGTATACAGAGCATGAGAAACACAACAGAGCAACTAAAGCCACTTTCCTACAGCAGTAATATTTACAGCCTATCTACCTCATGCTATCTGGGGAATCCAAAGGCCAAAATGAGCAATAAGTAGTTGCAAATTGAAGGGACCTCAGCGGAAACTGCATCCGCTTGCTAGTAGCTGCACATGGGCTTTTGTTGCCTGAATTAAAAGTAGTGGAGGGTGCTTGATTGCATCTTGGCTCTTGATTACAAAGGCACCAGCAGACAGAATTAAACGGTTTGCTTCCTGGCCTATTTAGCATCCTTTGGGTGATGGGTTAGAGGGTAGGCAAGGCTCAGGAGATATCTTTAACAGTTGTGCCAGAATCCGATTTATTTATTTTTTAAAAATTTTTGTCATTTGCAGTGGGTGATAAGGTTTCCCAAAGACCTGGCCAGGGTCCAGAAGAAAAAAACAAGCAGTGAAAGCGTATGTAAAAGCAGCTCTGAACGAGGTTATGAGGCACTGCCTTAACCAGCTGCCATAGCAACTGCTATTAGAGAATTAGAGCATTCCTCACGGAAGCAGGAAAACTCGCAGGCAATAAGTGTAAGGATGGGATGCAAAGCAAAATAAAGGAGGGGAAATATAAGCAAGCAGGAAAAATATGCAGCACTGAATGAGAAGCAAGGCCACTTGCACAGGTATATGTGCTCTTGTGTTATACACTAAGATACCTAACTCCAACCTTATTATCAAGCATTTTAGATACAGTTGATCCTGCCTTGGGGCAGGAGGTGGATTACATGACCTCCCAAAGCCCTCTCAACCTCTTTTTTCCATGATTCTAGGAGGAAGAAATCTATACCAGATGAGCTGGCCTTAATCCAGAAAGGCAGGAATTTCAATTGCGGGGGCGGGGTTAGGGGTGGAAATAGCCTATTTTAATCCACTTTTCAAGTTCTTTTTGACCAGAAGGGGCAAAAAGCAAACCCTGCATCCACAGCTTACAGCCAAGTTTCTCCTGCCCAGAAACTATATCCAAGCACTGTGTTTTCAACTGCATCATGGTAAAGCAGCCCTACAAGAAGGCTTCACTTCCAGAAAAAGTCATTTCCCCACCAGTATTCACTGGCAAAGAAGAGTTGGATACGGATGTTTGTTTTCAGAGCTGTGCTTTTGGTTGAAGGTGGGGTTTTTTGCTATTGTTTTTTGTTTGGTATTTTTTCAACAAAATACACTTGAAACAGAACGATAGTGCAAAATGCCAGGCACCAGCGAGCTCTCAGGAGCGACCAGGCTAATGTCTTACATCCTTTTGGCAGAACTGGATTAGATATTACAACACAGCACCACAGTGAGGCAGAGCCTCGGCTACTGGAGGTCATGGCCAAGCTAGGAAGACAGCCGATATTTCACTCAGGGTTGCTGCTGCTTGTTACACAGAACACACCAGAGGTCCTTGACTGGGCTGCTATTTACACTCTCTGGCTCCTCATTATTGGAGTAGGACAAAACACAGTCAATCAGAGCACAGCAACCAGCACATACCTGGAGGGCAGCCAGGCAGGCAAGAAACAGGTTGCCATCAAGAAACCCCATGTCATAGCCCCCCAGAGTGGGGAGCTGGCTGGGTTGTAGCATCAGCCCTTCCATGCTGTTATCCCACCAAGCAGGCAGCCAGGCGTGCTGATTTCAGTGCCCGATCCAACCCGTGCCCATGGTCATCCCTGCACTTCTGTGCCCCAGTCCCCTACTTGCAGATGGCAGGCAGTGATCCTCCACCCCTGGGAAATCACAGGGACAAGCAAGCTGGGAAGTTACTGGCTAGAAAAAGACACCGGTAGATGAGCAAATGTCATCAGGACCAGTCTGGGAAGTTCTGGCTTTGACACTTGGAAGCCTGTAGACATCAGAGAATAAGCAGCCATCCAAGGCTGCCTCCAAGGCATTGGAAGCCGAGCAGCCAGGACAGGGAAGGGAAAGGTTAAACGCCAACGATTTAGCACTTGGTTGAGTGTAGGAACATGCCCAGGCACTTGGTTGAATTAAGGTCCCATTGATAATCTGCATTTGGCTGACACAAGTCCTTACGTTCCCAGCAAAGGCGGATGCTGCATCCTGAGCTCTCCCTGCCGTGATTTGGCCGGGCAGGGCATGCAGAGCAGATGGTGACCTTACATATCCTACCTACCACACCTTGCATGCACAACCCTCAGAGTCTGAACCTTTACTCCCCATTGCCCATATCTCTCTTTTAATGGGAATGCTCCTCACTCATGGCTGCATTAACAATATTAATAAACCAAATAAAAGCCCAGTTTGCATTTAGGGTTACATGCAACCAAGGAGACACTGGTTCCACGTTTCTCTCCAAAACACACTGTAGCCAAATTTTAAACCAATTAAGTTATTTAAACCACTTCCAGTAAAAAACCCAAAATCTGGGATTTGCAACAGTCATTGACCAATCCCTATTTGATTTAAAACACCTTGAATCCAAACAAACCATCCTCACTGGTGGGACAATTAGTTTGAACCCAATGTTTATGCATTGTCCTGTAATACTATTACAAAATACATAACAAATATTTTCAATAGTATGAGAAACAGTGGAAGCTGGAAGACACATAAAAGCCAGAAACTGAAACAATGTGAAATGAACCCATTTCCATCATACAAGCTGAGAACATAAGCTCTGCTGAAACAAGGTGTGAGCAGAAAGATGTGCCCACTGAGGGTGGGTAGCCAGGCCTGCAAGAGGCTGGTGTTTAAATTTTGATTTAAAAAAATATCCAGCCAGGATCCCTACAATCAACATTTCTTAGGAAGGACAGTCAGAGCATGTACATTTTCAGTTCTTGTTTTATCCAAGAGAAGCAATTGCTGCCTGTGTGGGGCACAGGAGGGAGCCTGCTTGTACTGAGAGCCGTGCTGTGAATCACGAAACAGAAAATACAGAATTTCTGGTCTACAGGTGTGGAAAGAGCCTGTTTCCAACTCACATATCTTGAGTCAGCAAGCAGTGATGCTCAGTGCACACAATAGTCAGCACCCCAAGAACAGAAGCCCCAAACCTTTGGAAAAGGATTAACAAATTCAGATTACTGAAACCAAACCTTTCTATAACAGCTTGCTTTATAAAACACATTAAAGTTAAAGAAATGGCTCATTTTGTTATTTATTTTTAAAAAATCTATATTTCTGATCAGACCTTTATGTTTAAAGAAAGAGTTTGAATCAAAACATTTAAGTTGACTCCATACTTGGACAGGGCCTCATCCCAGGAAGACCCGAGATGGACTTTCAGCATTAATTTCCAAACAGAAAAGTTCACATTCCAAGCTCTTATGAAAATTATTTTCCCACTTGATTGAAATTCCAGGAAGTCAGGGGGAAAAGAAAAAATATAAGTACTTGTTATGACAACAGAGAAAGTTGCATATTCAATATTGCTTATGTTTCCAGATGCCATCTAGTTAGCTGCCATATGCAAGCCACCTCGTATTGGCATCGCATCCAGATTGCATGGAAAAGCCAAGATAAATGTGGCCAAATATGTGAGTCTGCCTTTGGAAGACATACCAACCACCATTAACAAAATTAACAGAACTCATCGTTGCCAGGGGCTCCGATGCGCAGCTTCCCAAAGAGGGCGGCTTTCATCTCCACATCCATGCAGCTTAAAACACAAGAAACACCTTTGTCATTGAATTAAAACTTTTATTTTTGACACGTCATTCCCCAAATACACAGATACACACTCAGACTGATAGCAATAAAGAGAGAGTGGGGTTTTTTTCAGAGCTCTTCAAAGGGCACAAAACTCAGGGGGGAAAAAAACCCAACAACCCTCTTCTCAGACAGATAAATGCACTTGCTCATAGACTTGGACACGGGAACCCCATGTAGAAAGCTTTAGAAGACTAATAATGGGGGTGGAAAATTAAGGCACCTCATAAAAGGTTTTTTAGTAACAAGGGAACAGATCCCATCAACTTGGAAAGGTTAAAGAAAGCAATTTATAGACACTAATTAGGGCCTCTTTTGTAAGTGCCTTTGCAAATGACAAGGTTGGTTTCATTCCAGAAAGGTGCAAAGGAAGCACAGTGGGAGCTGCCTGGGGATGGCTCCTAGAAGTGTTCTACACACTCATCATTACCACCCATTTACAAAAGATTTAAGAGTCAGTTTTAAGGGAAACGTATTTACACGAGTAAGCTCTGCAATACTTAACACCCTCCCCGGGGGAAACCTTCTCCACAGCAGCACAGGACTGAGCAAGCCCCAAGCTTGCGCCCACTGCTCTGCCAATGGGAACAGCTTTGCTGAGTGCCAAGTCCAAGGTCATCAAATCCAATTTTTCATTCACTTTATGGCTCACCAGCCATAAGGATCTGTATGGTTAAAGTTCTGCAGAAATACTGGTTTATGCAATGCTCCGGCTCTGACAAAGTTTTGCTCACAGGATGAAGCAGCAGAAGGTGGGAGCTGGAGGACTTCGCAGCGATGCTTCTCAGAGTGATGGCCAGGGGACAGTGGGTGCCTGCAGGGTGGCAGCTCTTTGTGAGAGCAGGAGAAAACAGGGCATCTCTAGTGCTGCTGGAAGGTGAATCAGTCCTTTGCAGGCTTTATTTCTCCATTGGTTAGCTGAAGGGAACAGCTCACCCCTCAGCTAATGCTGACACCTCCACTTTCTATCATGCAAGTTAAGTGGGAGCTTCCCCTGCAAATGGGCTGGGTGTGCAAAGGGCCTTCCAGGCAGCAAATACCACATGTCTGGACTGGCAGCTACTTCGCTCACCTCTGAGATCTCTCAATTTAGAGATCACCAGATCCTCTCCCCATGCTCTGGGGCTGCTTTTGTAGGAGCTCAGTGATGCAGAAAGACCTAGACATGACAGCCCTGCAGCCAGGGCTACTTCTGGGACCAGATGCCACCCTGGGTATGGTGGGACCAGCCTCCTCCCCATGGTTTCAGTCCATCACCTTGCAGGATGGTCTCAAGGACCACAACCTTCGATAGCTCTCATAATTTCTTTGCAATTAGTAGAGCAGCTTAGAAAGCTTTATCTTCTTGTATCACAATGCACCTCTCCACCACAGCCATTAGAGCAGCCTAGAGGTTTTATGAACCACTGCTGCTTCCTGCAAGCTCTTCATGGTCCATGTGTCCTCCCTTTTGCACCATTCCACTGCAACCAGCTCAGATCATGTCTAGAGCTGGGTGAGGGTTCAAATGTATTTCCACTTAAACCAGTGACTGTGCGTGATGCTCTCCCCAGCTTCTCCACAAGGGAGAGTGGAGCAGATCCAGTGTGGCAACCAGGAGTGCTCTGCTCTCACCTCCCAAGCTCACCACAAACTCTCTGTAGCTATTTCAGCTTTCCAAACCAAAGGTCCTGGCCAGCAAACTGCAGTCCAAAGGGAGGACCACAGGAATTGAGCAAAATGAGCACTGCTCTTTCTCTTTAAGACCAGGTTGAACACAGATTTGAGTGGCTTCATCTTGGGGTAGGTGTCCCTGCCTGTGGCAGGGGGGTTGGAACGAGATGATATGTAAGGTCCCTTCCAACCCAAACCGTTCTGTGGTTCTATGAAGTACACACAGGCAAGGTGCAGGTAAAGGGTAAGGGAATCAGCACAACCACATCTTCTGGGACATTAGGCTGTTCTACAAAGACTAAGGCAGGGTTTGGCACCCACTGACTCCATCCCATGAGGGTCAACCTAACACCTCCATCAGAAGATTACAATGCATCACAAGACACCTTCTGGACAAAGAGCAAACACTATGGAACCCCACCTTCTTCTCCCTGATTTCGTTGCACCGGGCCTACTGCCAACCCCTCTCCCACCTCAGTAGAAGGAACATTAAAAATAAATTATTAAAGTACAGAAAAGTGACAAAAAAAGGCAACGGCACACCACTCAGAGGTATCGGAGAGGTGATGTGCTAGCTGCACCCCCAGCTCTCTAACCTTCTTCATGCTAACTTCTTATCTATTTCACCTCCCCCTCCACTTCCCACATGGAAACAAAAGATGATTCATACACCAGAATAATCACCTGGGACTTCCAAAAGCCCACAGATTCCCCCACTTCAGCTTCAGGCACTTCATAAGGAATTTTCCCAGTTTGGCACCTGAGTTAGACTCTGTCCCCTCCATCCCCTTTATACTGGTCCCACACCACAGAGCAGCAAAACCTGCCCACACGCTCTTTTTAGGACTTAATTGACGCAAAACAATTTGGCATCTAATAAAAAAATCTCACTACCCAAGGGAAGTGCTTGTGGCACCAGGGATATGGCCCCTGCCCTCTCTGGTCAGAGGAGCGATGGGCTCTCACCGAGCTAAGTCTATCACATTTGGTATACCTATCTCATCAGAAAGAGCAACCAATGTTTAAAGCCTTCTGCCCAAGCTGGCCTATGGGAAGAGGTCAACACAATTACAGTACCAAAAGAGACCCAGAGCAATAGAAATCTATTACAGGAAGGGATGAGGGAAGCTGTGAACTGAAAGCTCAACTGTGCTCCCAACAGCAAATTACCCATGTCCACACATGGTGGAAGAACGTTGTCCACTGGACCTCTGACACCACCGCATTAATGCTGCTGCTTGAATACACACCAGCCCTGCCTGCTCACTGCCATCAGGGTGCATAATCACCCTCCACCGATGTCACATCTTCAAACACTTCCAGAATTTCTACATCTCTCACAAAATATGAAAGCATTTGTAAAGCAGGCAGAGAAGGAGCTTTCCTCCTTCCAGGCTGCCCAGATCCAAAGCCAGAAAGTGCAGACAGCAGACCTCCAAAGTTCAGCCTCTCACAGACCTACTGGCCTCATTGCACCCTCCAGCTTAAGTGTGAAGCATAGGCACCATCACTGCACAAAGATGAGGAAAATGGAATGCATGTTATCCACCAAAACACTGTGGCCTGTCACTTACAAGTGGGCAACTGGATACAAAACCCAAAGCCGTACCCTGCCAAGTATCTGGCAGCACAGGCAGAAGCAATACAAGTCATGAATTCATCAGGCAATGCCAGTAGACACAATTTCACAGCAGGGCTCTACTTGGCTTCACTGTTGGGGCTCTCCCAGAAAACTATGTCTCAGACTGGGAAATGCAGGTTCACTGAAGCAAAAAGCTGCAAGCAACTGTTAAAACTTTGAAGCAAGGACAAAACAAAAGTCTGCAGTTTCCAGGGCATTATCACAGGTCTGCTCTCCCAGAGAGAGGCTACAAATGTACATGAAAGCACAAACACAGCAGGGCTTGGCACTTGCCTGTGTGACACGCCACCTGGGCTGGCAACACTGTTCTGCACCGAAGTGCTCCATTTCCAAACAGGCACAAAACACACACACAAAGACAAGTTACAGCTCACAAACGGCCTTCTCAGGAGCAGGGACACAGCTTTTGGGAGATTCCTCCCAAGACAAGGCAAAGTTCTTGCCTTCCACCCACACACCAGGCAAGTATATACTGCTTCTTGCAAAAGATGCTGGAAACAAGAGCAACATTGTCTAGTACAGATGCAACTCAACTGGCCAGGGTTCCTCAGCATTGCCCTTGTCTCTGACACACCAAAGGATCAGCAAGATCACACTGATTTCAGTACCTGGCAGAGCAGCTCCAGGTCTCCTCCTAGAAGTGTTTTTACTTCCCTGCAGAGAAGCAAACTCCAGCCCCTCAGAGCTTATAGGAGATTGACTTTTAGACCTTTTTTTTTTCCTCCCTTCAGATTTTGAAGCAAAGCCAAAGCTCTTTGAAAAGATGCAATTAAACCAATTTCTGACCAATATGCAGTTCTCTTGTATAGGACACACTGAGCAAAGCCATGCTTTTCAGTATTCAAAACAGGGAAAAAAAAATAAATGTATCCATCCATGTAGCTCTCAATCCAACCTCCCAAGCAGGGAAACTGAAGAGATTTACATTGGCATGTAAATCCCTGTGAAAGGCTTCTATAAAACCACAAAAAGAGGCACACCCAGAAGGCAAAGTGTTTCACATCTTCTGTATGTAGAAAGTGTGAGGAAGCAAGAGATGAAAACTGCTTCCCTTTCCCCCTCAGTCATAACTCCTGCCTTGTCCCAGCATTCGCATATCCACTGCTGATGTCATTCCAGGTAACACTGGTGTCACATAGACTCACAGAATTGTAGAATGGCAGGGATTGGAAAGGACCTCTGAAGATTCCTGAGTCCAACCCCCCTGCCAGAGCAGGATCACCCAGGGCAGGACACACAGGAACAGATCCAGGTGGGTCATGAAAGTCTCCAGAGAAGGAGACTCCACAGCCTCTCTGGGCAACCTGTTCCTCTCTCACAGTGTTCTGTCACTCTCACAGTGAGGAAGTTTTTCCTTATGTTGAGGTGGATTTTCCCATGTTTCAGATTGTGACCATTACCTCTCATCCTATCACAGCGTACCACTGACAAGAGACTGACCCCTTCTACTTGACACGCACCCTTCAGATATTTGTAAACATTAATAAAATTCCCTATCATTCTTCTCCAGGCTATACAGTCCCAGGGCTCTCAGCCTTTCCTCATAAGAGAGATGCTCAAGTCCCTTCATCATCTTAGCAGATCAAATGTCTAGGGTTCTCAAAGCACTGCGTGCTTTGAGGCTGTAATGGATTTATATCAGCAATGAACACTCTAGAGACCAACACCACCTCAAGCATAGCCCAGTCCATGGAATTCAACACAGAAGGCACTCCACACCACAGCACTACATGGACCTCACACACAGCCAAAGAAATCACCAGGTACAAGCACCATACCTTCCTCCAAGTCATTCCTCAGAGAGGCCTCCAGCAGAGCAACGCTGGCTTCAAAAGACACTTTCTTTCGGTTAACAGCATTTCTCTTCTTTTCATGCTTCCGCTTTTTGTGCTGCATCTCCTTCTCATACTGCGCCCATTTCTTCAGCTGCTGAGCTCTCCGCTTCTGGGCTGCCCGCAGCCTCTCCAGCGTGGGGACCTTATCCAGCAGCTGCAGCTCCGTAAGGAGGTCCACGTGGGCATCCATTGCTTCTGTCATGAGAGCTGGGGTGAAGGATGTCTCAGTGAGAAACTATATCCCACCACGGGACCTCTGGATCACAACCGCCTGCTGCTATACCAGCATCTTGAGGCCAAGCTGGGAAGGGCTCATCACAGTGTTGTATAAGAATATGCTGGACACCTGAAATAAGGAGGAAAGTGTGAGGAATGAAGTCAAGTCTCATATCCCATGCAGATAAGCAACTAAGACCATCCTACTGGAAAACATAATATACAACATCTACCATCTCAACAGGTTGCTCTCTTAATTGCACTTTAATTGCTTGGTTGTTCTCACTGGACTTTGTGACTTCATCCTTTTACTCATTCCAAACAACAAAAGCCCTCTTGACTAAGCAGTAGTTTTAGTGTGCAATTCACTCACACCTCTAGTTCAAGATAGCCCTCTCATGAGCAAAGAAACATAATGAGCAAAAAAAATCACAGAACAGTTTGGGTCGGATGGGACCTTAAACATCATCAAGCAACATTCCTCTGATAACTCAGATGTAAGCACTAAGACACATCCTTCTCTCCAGCTGACCCCTTCCAGCATAACTATCACCCCTCATGACAGGTGTCCCTAGCACTGCAGCCAGGGTTTGTGGTGCATTGATGCACAACAGCAGCCACTTTCCCTGAAGTATTTCAGTCTGAGCAGCAAAATACAGGACGAGGGGACCAAAACCAAGTGGTAGAGTCCAGGGCAGCCATAGGCACCAGATGAGGCTATCCCAGCACAAGTAACGCAGAAGCCAGAGGCTGGAGATGCATGGAGCTACCTTTCTAGCACTCTGAGGCCAGGCTGGTTTTCCCAGAGAAGTGCTACCCACCAGGAGCATATTCTGCACTCTCCTATTTCATCCATCAGCCCATTTTCACACCAGCTCCAGTCAAGGGCAGATGGTTAGCACATGGCTCCTAAGGAGGCATTACTATTACAAACAGTCTCAACTACTTAAAAACACAGAGTTTGTGTTCTTTTCTCTTTTCCTTTGGGGTTTTTCTTCACCACACACCAGCTCATGCTGGTTTTGCTGCTCCACAAGCATAGCAATGGCAGCAGGTAAATCATAGTCCCGGACTCACAGTGTGACCATGACATCAGATACCTCAAAACTGTGCTACTACCCACAGAGGTCAACCAAGGGACCCATGGGGAGCCACCCAGTCACCTGATCCACAGAAAAAGAAAACATGTCCCAGGTGTGGGAGCGATCCAACAAGGAAAGCTGCATTTGACATAAAGCCAGTGTCATAAGCAAATCGAACCAGCACTTTCCAAACAGACGCGTCTGAAGCACATTGAATAATTTGGCAAGGTGAGCATGACAAATTGAGGTTAGCTGCAAATAACCTTGTATGAAATGAAAGCTCTTGTGTTTCAGATGGTTTGGAGGGGAAAACCAAACCAAAACTTAAAACCATACCTACCCCAAAACATAGGGGGGTTGATGGAGAAATGGCTCAAGTATTCACAAACACCTGAGAAAGCCTCAATAGAGCAGCTGAAGTCATTCCTCACTCAACTCTTTTGCTCCCAAAGAGGAAGCAACAGTTTCATAAGCAACAGATGCAAAGCATCTAGGGGCAAAATAACAGAAGAAAGGTAGCTAGACCCAGAAGAGAGATATGATGAGGATACCAAACCTTACCCCATCCCAAGCCAAGAGAAGCCACCACACATCCATCTTTGGAGGGTAAAGCAGCCCCATCAGGGAGGCATTCCTTCAAGGAGCTGCAGGAAAACATCCATACCATGCAGTACTTCTACCAGCTCTCAGTGAATTTCGCAAGGTTGAGACACCAGCTCCTTGCTTACAGACCTTCTGCAGGGCTTTGACCTTACCTATAAATATCCTGGCAGACTGTGAGCAAGACACACAATTTCTACCACAAGATAATTGGTTTGAGAACTGAGACCAAACAAACTCAGCCAGAGCACACAGGCAGGTCCCAGGCAGTCACTTCATCTAGTAAGTAGCCAACAGAAGGCCAAGGGGCAGCTTCAGCAGCACCTACAAACCTCTTTTTGAGGGCTTCAGAATAAACCCAAACAACAGCAATGGAAAAAACAGCCCTGTTCTAGCCCATAGGAACTTACGATTGAATATAAAAAAAAGCAGAACACTTCTGTTTCACATAGGGACAAATCTTTGCAAGCTTCTTTGTAGAAGAAACACTATCTAGCAATTCAAATGCTTACCCAAGACGGAAAATATCAACTCATGACTACAAAGTAAGGGAAGAATGTCACAGCTCCTTCATGGCAATAGAGCCCCATGCAGCTCCCCCTGGCCCCTGCCTACAGCCCCCACAAACTGGAACTCAACCACAGTCCCCAGAAACCCAGCTGAGAAGAGCACAGTAAACATGGCTCGCTTCCCTAAAAGCTTTTATTCCGGGGCAGAGGCGTTTCCCAAGCCCCAGTGCTTGGCTGGAGAGCTCTCCAGCACCTCTTGGGAGCCCAGCTCCACGCAGCAGGGCTCCTGTCTCTCACAGGCGTTCCAGGGTAGGTATCTTTTCTGGCAATCTCCTCTCCAGTAACACAGGCTATGGATCCGAAGCCCAGTTTACAATACCTCGAAGGAGGGGAGACAGGGGCAGGAAATGCCTCTCGGCACACCACCCGCAGCACTCCCACCCTGCTCCTTTTCCAGGCCGCTTCAGCCATTGTTCGCTGAAAGATGAATATTTTCCAAAACACACCTGAATAAGAAACGAGGACCTAATTCTGTGGATTTATTAATGCAAATAAACTTTATTTCAGCATTTTCCTGTTTATCCAAAAAAGCCCAACCCAACCTGGAAGCTTTCTTGGCAGTATCAGGACTTCACCTTGGAAAGAGCAACAGGACATTAGTTTATTAAGGAGAGGAGAAGCGTGGCTTGCTCTGCTTGCATTTCAGCTGTCCTGCACACACCTGGCTCTCACAACAGAACAAAAGGGAGATTCAAGTGGCCTACGAAGGGGAATGAAATGGAGAGGGGAGATCCACAAACACCCAGAGACATCTTCTGAAAGCACCAGATACCATCATCTCCTCAAACCCACCAGCAAATTAACACATAAAGGAGTAGATAAGTCACCTGGAAAGTCCTCCTGAAGAAGGGGCAGCTCAATTTTTTCCAGACTTAGGTACAAGTCCCCTGGCACCCTCCACAGATACCAGGCTCCATCACTCCAGCTTCCTGTTTTCCAATGACCCAGCTCCTTCCCCGTACCAAAAAAGTGGCACACTGACTTCTGATTGCACAAACTGCCCCATCTAACTATAGCACAGCTTGCAGGTACACAAACGCTGATGCCTAGAAGAGTCACACAAGCTGGCTGTGTGGGTGTCTGTGGTTTGCAAGACGTCACATTTTGGTTTCTGTTTTATTTAGAGAAGGAAACAAAATACAAGTGCTGCTCCTTGTGTTGGACCAAGGTGCATTTCCATGACCTCAGCAGATCTGCCTGACACTGTGCCAAGTGTGTCCAGCCAGACACAAGCAGGGGACAGTGGGTGACTCTAGTCCTGGGCCCAGAGGGAAGCAGAGATGCTTACCATTGTATTGTGCTCACACCATCGACACGGCTGAGAGCAACCTGCCCCAATCATGTCAGAGATCAGTCCCTACATGCAAATGCTGGCAGACACAGTCTTATAAAAAGTTTGCATTTCCTGTACTTTGTGTCTCATCTTAGTACAAGATTTGTCTCTCAAAACTCAAAAGGACTTTCAGGACACTGGTTACTATCAACAGAAGAGATGGTAATTCGGTGAAGTGAGAGTTCACCAGAGTCAGTGGCTGCAACAAGCCACCCACCTCATACCATTAACCCTGCCTGAGGGGTCCTTCATCTCTTACATTCACACTTCTTCCCACGTCACATATAGAAATTAGCACCTGCATCCCACAAAGAAGCCAACTGTCTCTGCTTATTTTCCTGCTCCATGCACACATGCAGAGATGTACCCCTTGACCTTCCTATAAAGCATTCACCTTTCACACACTTTGCCATAATATGCTGCAGTTGAAGATGAATCCGTTAAAGCAGCCACACTGCCAAGTGATGCTGGAGAGGCTCCTCATCTCCCTGCCAGATGAAGCTGGAGCTAAGACCTCCAAATGCTCTGTCACATTCCCACAAGGCAGTACTTATAGCACAGCGTGACATCAAAGCAGAACACAAACACTTAGAAGAGTCCTTCATTTAAGTATCATCAATTTATTTTGGTTTTATTCCACTTAAAAAAGAAACACAAACACAAACAAGGAAGAACAACCCTCAAATAGGACACTGAAATGAAACAGTTCAGCAACTAGAGAATTCTTCTAAGTTGTGCATCTTCCAGGTAAAGGTAAAACTCAAGACCCAGGTATGTGAGCAGCCACTTCTAAAGTCAAGAAGATCATTCTCATCCACTGGATTACTTGTGTGAGGGCACCTGCAGGATTGGGCCCAGCCGATCAGGTGAAGCGTCTGCACTTGCACCACAAAGTCAAGGCAGTGGCATGAAGAGTTACAGAAATAGCCCTCTCCTCCTCACCTCAAGCTAATCTCTCAGCTGGAATTGGAAACCAAGCACGAAAGCCTATAGCAGGGATCTGGGTGCATAATCAGCCTGCAGAGGAGGTGGCTGCCTGATTTATTTCATCAAGAGTCAACTTCTGCACCTTGACAAGGTGAGGAACTGCCAAATTTACCCCTTCTACTTCCCACAAGGGCCAAGGCCAATCTGTCCTATTCCTGCCCCACAAAATGCTTGGTGACCAGCCCACCACAGCCCTTTTGCTCAATCACATCCTCCAGAAAGAACACCAGTAAAAAACTGAAAGGCTTCTGTTTCAGTATTGACACTGCTTGACAATACAAAGCAGCCAAAGCTGTATGTTTGGTATCACTGCTCCTGCTGCTGTCCAGGATCTGCCCAATGTCTGGAAGAGGCAGCAGAGCAGCTCTTCATCGCTCGCTTCCTGACGATGGGAAGAGCTCACTGGCAGCTCAGCAGCCGTAACACCATCCAGGACAGCCACAAAGCTGCTGAGAGGAGGATGTGACAGATTGAGGGACAGGCAGGAGCAGCAGAGAAAAGCACTTCAACTGTTCTCAGGCAAGAACAAAGTAGGGAACACAGTGCAGCTGCCCAAAGCACGGATGTGCCACACACAGAGCTGAGGTCAGTTCGCTCCCTCCCCGCAGCCCAGGGGTGAGAAGGGCAACACTCCTCCTTTCCACCCTTCCCCAAGGAACAGGCTCCAAGGCATTTCCTGAATTTTGTCCCTGCCGAGCATGTAACTGCTCCGGTCCTGCCAAGGTGCTCCCCACCCCACTACCAGCACACAGGCTGCTCCCTGCAACACCTTCAGGATGAGGGGTCCGAATGCCTCTTCTGGCCTGCTGATAGGAACAGGGAGCCCTGTTCTGGATCAAGAGCTGGGTGTGTAGGGGTTGTTAATCTGGGTGATCCTGCTCTGCCAGGGAGGTTGGACTAGATGATCTTTCAAGGACCTTCCTAACATTGTGTGATTCTGTTTGGTGGTTTTGATTAGTAAAGGGTACATCAAGACAGGAGAGTCTTGTATGCTAAAAATACCATAGCCTAGAACTAGAGATTCTGCGCTTATTATAAATGCTTCTATCATGAAAAAAACCATCTCATTAAAGCATTACCAACAAGGACAACACCTCAAGCCCTACCACCTAACTACCCAAACCATACAGCCTTACACACCTATAACAGGGGACTCAGCCACCAGGTCTTCCAAATGAAGACTGATAGAGGGTCAGACACCAGATGTCAAACCTGAAAGTGGAGCTCAAATCACAAGAGACACACCCACCCCTCTTGAGGAATCACAGCCTCAAACCACTTGTTTTCACCTGCGATGCTACAGGGCATTACATTTCCTACAAAGCCCAGGGGAGGAGGCAGAGAATGCTCACAGTGAAAGGCTGCAGTTCGAAGAAATTCAAAACACAGCTTCTCCAGCTTCCTGAAGGGTTTCCTTTCTTTTCTGAAATGGAAGTTTTTCTTTCTCTAATATTACTCCCTGCCAGGCTGGTTGTGCTATCTCTTGCCTGGCTCATGGTGCAACGACCATGATGCAGGTGAGCACCAACCGCCGTCTCCTCCAGGGTGTCAGTGCTGATAGCAAAGCTGAAGTCAGAAACCTGCTGCTGGTCACACACACACACACACACCCACACCCTGAACACAGCCCAAGGCAGCAAACTGAACAACAGCTCGACATACATCTAAGCTAGTACTTCAAAAATAATAAGCAACAAACCCTTCTCCAGAGGTCAAGAGCATCCACTGATGAACAGACAAATACAAATACAGAACAAGGTCACTTGCCTGATTTCAGGCAGCAAACTCACTGCAAGAGCTATACCACCACCTCAGGATTATTACTTCTTATTAAGGGGGCCTATAAAAAAAGATGGGGAGTATTCTTTTAGTAAGGCATGTTGCAACATGCAGAAGGTGATGGTTTTAAACTAAAAGAAGGATGATTTAGATCAAATAAAAGGAATAATCTTTTATGCTGAGAGTGATGAGACTGGCCCAGGTTGCCCAGAAAGGTGGTAGAAGACCCATCCCTGGAAACATTCCAGGTGAGGTTGGCTTGAGCTCTAAGCAACCTGCTCTAGTTGCCAATGTCCCTGCTCCCTGCGGTGGGTTGGACCAGATGAGCTTTCATAGTCCCTTCCAACCCAAAACAGTCTATAATTCTATTCCTAGCCCTGTGCTCCAGCCAGGAGGTACTAGTGAACTTTATGCTATTCTTGGATGCTTCTCTGCCAGCTCATTGCTACTCTGGTAGCAAATTATTGCATGAACTGTGTGATTCTCCCTGCACTGTGTTGTGAGTCCCGCAGCACCCCAGGAGTAGTGAAAACTACAAAAAAATGTTGCTGCATTATTTAATTTCACTTGTATCATAGAACCAAACAGCTCCTTCCCCTACGCGGGGCTTCAGCAGCATTTTAAGCAGCAGATGCTCAGCATTTCCAAACGAGCAGTTCCTCCTGAAGGAACGAAGGGGAAAGTGGCAGGAAACACCACCTTTTATTTTTCTCTCCTTAAAAATAAATAAATAAATAAACATTTTAAAAAATAAAATTCAGGGAACACAACTCCTGCTCCGGTGGGCTGGTGAGGAAGAGCTGGTACAGAGGTCTTCTGGGTGAGAGATCACATCAGAAATCAGGAGTTTCAGGAGAGATTCTTGGTTTTCCACAGGTTTCTTGTATGCAAAACAAGTAACTTAATATATGCCCCAATTACCATCTCAAAGTGAGGATACAGTTTTATTCATCTGCAGCAAAGGAGGCTTCATTGCTGCTTGATGCACAGGTGAGTTTGGTGGTGAAGATGTATCTATGGAAGTTATTATTTAGCTTAATGGAATGCTCAGAATTTAAAGCTAATTTCTTCCCAGAGAATTAAAACCATTTTGGTTTGGTTGCTTTATCTCTAGTTCCAGATAATCCCTACTCACCAATGAGCTCCTTCATAGCAGTGGGAATGAAATATGAGCAAGAGAAAAAAAAAAAAAAAGCAAAACAGCAAGTAAAAAAATTATCTTTGCAGCCAATGCTGGTAATAGAAAATTTCAAGTGCCTATTTCTTTTCTCCTCCCAGATGTTCCACTCCTAACAACATTGGCAGTTATGTGAGGAATCCCCTCAGTGTGTTCACTATATATTTCCTGTAAACACTCAACACAGCACAATATATATTCTTAATCCTACCCATATTTCCACATGGGCTTCCTTAACAAAACAGACCTTCTGTGCCAAGCAGTCCTCCCCCACATCAGCGTGCTTGGAAACACTCTGCTCTTTCCAGTGGCACCTCAGCAAGAAGCAAAACCCATCTGGTGGTGGTCCCCAGATGCATGTCTATAAGATCCCATCAATAGCTGGAGAGCTGGCTCTGTGGGTTTGTGGAGACAGCCACAGAAGGCTCTGCTTTAGTAGGACACAAGCCCAAGCAGGGCTTACATGCACGATTTAGAAGCCAGCCAGAGCGTTAAAGCGAGACCAACTCAGCACTTGCTTCCCTCCAGGTGGTTCTTCTGCAAAGCTGCTTCTTAAGCCCAGCTCTCAGTGCAAGGCAGCAGGACTCAGGAGGCGGTTTAGAAAACCTGAAGCTAGACACTCAATAAAGCAACTGCTCTTTTCCATGCCTACTCTCTCAAGGCTGACACTTTTCTGCATTAAGCTGTCCTTGCCTGAGTAGATTTTAAAATCCAACTTCTATGTGAACAGTTCTGTTCACAAGTTCAAGCTTTTTCTGCTCCTTTCCACTTTTGTTCTCCAGCACCATACTTGCCAATCAGGCTCCCAAGGTGAAGCAGACAAGCTCTGTTTTCACTGTCTCTCCCTCTACAGCCATGGGAGGCATGGGATCCCCCAGTTACCCATGTTGAGGTGAAGCTCCAGATTGGGTGCCTCTGGTGAAACTCTGCAGGTGCTTTGGAGCTGCAGAAACTGCTCATCCTCCTTTCACTCTCTCACATTGAAACCTCAAGTTTGCCTCCTGCTATCAGGTAGATCAGTGAATTAGTAAAAGCAGAAACACTGAGCTCATGGCCATCAGCTTACCACACAGGAAAAGAAGAGGGACATCTCAGTTACTTTGAACTGGAAACCTAACTGACTTTGAAATGAGTTAAAAATCAGAAACTAACTTCAGGGCTCAATTTCAAGCTACACACCAAAACAAACCATCTCTCCTTTTAACCTGGTGCAATAGAGAAAGCTATTCCAACACCTGTACATCTGCAGAGAGCATACACAAATTGCACTGATTCATTTTTTTCCTTGGATGAGGACCGTGTACTTCAAACCATGAGCAAAGCTCTCCCCCCTCTGCTCCCCACTGACTGTACCCGAGACAGCACAGACTCCAGGCAGCAGCACAACACTCTAGAGAAGATGACACTTCAAGACAAGGAAATTTTATTCCTTCAAGAATTTAATTACATACCATTCCCCTCTCCCCTTTGCTCACCCAAAGAAAAGTATCTGCTAACAAAATATATCTCTGGCATCAAAGAAACAACAGGATCCATGCCCTTAGGCAAAGAAACAAAGATCAGAACGGGATTTCTGTGCAAACATGAATGAATCCCAACTTCCTTCACATGAGAGCAGCCTCATCTTCTGAGCCAGGCAGTTAAATATTGAAGGAAAGGCATGCAGCAGCTCCCATTATGTGGAACAAAAATTAATTGAGGGCATAAGTCTCAGAGTCGGCTCTCCATTTATTTTTTCCACAGAACATTATATGCAAGTGTGGGTTGCAATACAGACACCTGCAGGGAAAGCAGCTCGATCCATCTGTGGCAGTGATAATACCTCCTTTTGAGTTGTTTTTTGCTTAGGCTTGATATTTTTAGTTGTGTGTTTTGTTTTGGTTAAAGCTTCCATTTTTTATCAGCCCTGCAACAGACAGATGTGTGAAGTTTTCCAAAACTGCATCCTCCTTCCTGACATTTTAAACTACATGTTTTGAGATCTGTAATTTGAAAAACAGTATTTTTTTCCCTAAAACAGACTTTAAAGAAAGATATAGGGGGAAAAAAAAAAACCCAACACACACAAAACCCCCACAAACAACAAAGAAAAACAAACAAAACAAAACAAAACAAAGACACAACCCAAAGCTCATTTCCAACAGACTGCAAAAAACAGCATCACAAGAGCCCACACCCTTCCCTTAAGATATAAATTAAAGCCCTATTCACCCATACCTCAGTCTTTTTAACAGAAATCCTTCAATTGTTTAAAGCCACTTGCACTCATTTCACATTTTGGCCCAGACAGGGAGGAATTAATTCTGGGAACAGCCCTATCTGGCACAGCAACAAGGCAGAGAAGTGCCTGGATTTTCCATTTTCAGCTCCTAGGCACCTCGAGCTGTGTCAACAGGGGATGTTTGTGGCAGGCCTTTTGCAGGCTCTCAGCTGCTGACTGGGATGCGCTTCTCCCAGAGGATTCCCACTCTCATTGTCACCTCTGTGCCATTTACTGCACCATGGTGGCAATGCCAGCAGACAGTGAAGCCACCACCACAGTGATCTGATAAGAAGAAGGGACAATGCATGTTGGGTTCATGATGTGAGAAGATGCTGGTAGACAAGAGGAGACTTGACCCTGCACATTCATACTGGAGTTTGCTACGCCAACATTGACACCAAGAGATAACAACTACTTCCAAGTCAGACACCTAGACCACAGCACACAGCAATCCAAAAGGAGGTCCAGCAGATGCATCAGCTTGTGCACAAGGTAGGAGAGGTTCCCAGACTACCAGGCCATGGCAACAAATACCACACAGCTCACTAGCATCAGCCTTTTGCCCTGGCCACGGGACAGACGTCACCAGCTGGGTACAACCACCAACAGAGCTCCCAGTGCCAGAGCCAAACCTGCCAAACAGCCCACCATGCCATGAAGAAAGGGTTTGAGACTGTCAAGAAGCACCTGCAGTTGGGATGCTGCAGTACTTTGTGGTAGGCCTGGATCCGACTGGCAAGATCTGAAAGTGTTTGCTACACACTTGGCAGGAGGAATATTGATTTTGTGGGAGATTTAAGAGAAGATGCTCTTCCTAACAATCTGATTCATCCTTTTTTAAATAGCAGTTGTATTTAATTATTGCTGACAAAATGCTTTCACCTTTAAGGCTTAGGACACTACTGAGCATACCTATAACCACTCCAATAATCCTCGAAAGATCTTAACCAAATAGGACAAAGGTGCTCTCTGACACATGCAGCATCCATCAGGGAGCTGATACATCTACTCAGGATGATGCTGCCCACCTGACTCTGCCAGGACCAGTGGGGTGCCCACAGGCTCTGCTGGGAGAATGAAGAGGTGAGACTTTGGGCAAAATGAATTATCCACGCTACAGTACAGGCTGTTTTGCTCCATATGGCTCAAACATCTGGATTTGTTGTCTTGAGCATAGCCCTTATTCCTTGGTGAACTCTGTCATTACTTTTTTCCACTTGTAAACCATGCACGTCACCCCTCTGCTCCACAAAATTCATCTTCCTGTCCACCTTGCCTTTGAAGGTCAAGGTCAGCCACCAACATGCAAGAAGGTGGCGCTGACACTGCTGATCCAACACAAACAGACCTCCAGCACCGCAGGTTGGGCTTCCCCACAGCTCACTGACAAGCATCTTATAGCTACTATAGGGTACCAGTATCAGCCCATCCACAAGAGCAGCTAAGATCAGACACTGTTGCTGCAGGGCAATCAAGACTCTCTTTGCTTGAAGCCTGCAGGAATATTCTAAGTGCATCTTCTAGAAAGCTGAACCATAACATTTCAAGAGGACAAAGGCTTCTTAAAATGCAGGTCAGCAGACACCCCAAACGGGAAGCAGGCTGTTGCTGGCAGGGCTTGGCTGAGGAAAAGCATCTCCACCAACAGCCCCACAACTGCCTCTCATTGCCACCTCTGCCCAAGAACAGCTCCAGATGAACATGCCAGTTCTTAGACACAACCCATCCTACTGAAACAAAATGTTTTGCTAGCAAAACACTGTTAGCACAGCTTTCTGCAGTGCCAACACCACTGCTTCAGTCTTAAATCAGACACTCGGAGCAGCTTGCCACTGCCTTGCTTGCAAGGCAGATTTTCTGTTTCTGAAGTACCTTATTTTTAGGCGAAGTGATCAACCCACACGTCACCATTCATGCCCTACTTTGTGTTTTCTGCATCTACACTTGGCCACAGAGATGCTACCTGACTTGCTGCTCTGACAGTACAATTGCTCTGACCTTCAGTTTCATCAAATATTTACCACTTCTTGGTTTGAAAGTATGATTTTGGATACTTTAGGTTAACCTGATATGAACATAGTACCAGAATTCTTAGTACTGCTCAACTCCTCTAGTTTTTACTTTGCTTCTGCCATTTCTGTGATTACAAGAACAAGGGCTCTGCTGCCACAGGCCAAGGAAAACTAAGAAGAACCTATTTCATCCAAGAGTACAAGGCTCAGTCATCCTTCTCTGATGTCTTGATGTGCATCCAGTCCCAAACATGCAAACAGTCAGACTTACGCAAAGGAGAGACTCACTATCCCAAAGACAGTGCGATTTAAGGGCCAGAACTTAGCTGGGAATAGTGGCTGCTCTTAAGGGAGACTTTCTGGAGGGCTTCCCAGGCCCAGGTACACACCTCGCTACGTTTATTATGTACCTAATTGAATATTTGTTCTGAGTAATAGTTTTATTTGCATGGCAAAAAAGTTAGTGTTCTGCTAATCAAAGTCAATTCAGGTCTTTGGGGCATCTTAAAGCCAGAAATCTGATCTGACCCTGCAGATGGTGGAGATGACCTTTCTGCATCCCTCTAACAGACCTACAGCACCGCTCCCACCAGCTGCTTTGGTGGGTTAAGCAAGTCCACAGGCAAAGCCCCACCTAGCACAAAGCCCTTCTTAATTTCATATGCCAGATGATCTCTTGCTCAAGACCTTGTTAATAAAAAGCCAAGTCCTACACAAATCCTCAGATCTCAGCTTAGCACTGGAAAGTAGAGAAAATGATGGTGGGTATTACTAGAAACCACATAGCCAGCAAGGGGTTTACACCTTCCTTGGTCTTTCTCCTAGGATGGATATTCATCCTTTGAACTGCTGAGCAAGCAATGAAGCAGAACTTATGCCTGTGAAATGCTGCCAACATCCAATACTGTCACATGTATATCAATGTCTCACACTAGGGGTTTTCCCACATGGATCACTAGAGATGCCATGACTATGCAATACCCTCACATGGAGGAGCTGGGACGAAATTAAGGCAACTGGAACTGAGGAGTGAAGCTGCACATCACCAGCCTTCCCTCTTAGGCTATCCTTTCTGCTCCAGAAATGCCCAACTTGTAACTCCTGCCCCCCTTCCCTTCCAGCTCAAGGGCAAAGCATCAAGGGGTAGTGTGTTGAGAAGTACCTCACCTACAGAGAAGAGGGAAGAGCTAATGAGCAAACTCACAAGGGAGGTCTCTTGGCAACACAGGGTGAGAGAAAAGGAGGGGAAAATTGCTGCCAGTTTGTTTGTGTGCACTTAGGGTGGCATTTCCAACCCTGTAATTGTTGCATAATGAATTTAGCAATGGAGTTCAAGAGCTATGATTCACTCAGGCCAGAAAAACATGAGTCAGCCCCCAAAGAATCATGAGATGTTAAAATTATATACATTTAACTTGAGCTTGACAAATCTGAAGGAGCAATGAAACATCAGAGTATCTCAGCAGAGCTCGCAATACCATGCAAATATCCCCACTCCTCCTCTCAGACACCATAAGGTGAGAGCAGCACAAGAGCAGCCCTATGTTGGACGTTGCAAATAATTTACGCTTGCCACCAATGCCCAGCTCAGGTTATCAGCCCCGGCTCAGAAAAAGGCACCTGATGCTTATCTAGTGATCACATTGACTCACCAAGAAAGGTGATAAGGTCCCATCCAGACTAAGAAAAGATCTTTGTGCAATCTTACTGTGGACCTCTGGGGGGCTGAGCTCTTGGGATGCTCATTTCACTGTGTGTGACCAGCACAATAGCTGGACAGAAGACAGGGGAGGAGGTTGTAAGGAGATGTCTGCACAGGATCAAGCAAGAAACAGGGCAGATTTATTACAGAAAAGGATGTCTAAGCTGAGTACTCATGGATTGCCAGGAGGTGATGCAGAGAAAGTCTGAGGAAAAATAAGGTGCTTTCTCTGTTGGCTGATCTTGCTTAAGTCATGCCCTGTATTCTGTGCTTACTGAGCTTGTATATATGGAAAGTTATTTTGAAGTGAGATAGGGTGCAAAGTCAAAGCAGAACAACTATTCTGGGTTAACTCCCTAGGTGGTTTCTCATTCTAGAGTGGCAGTACATTTTTTTAGTTTAATTCTCTTTAAAAATAGATTAGACCAATGGTTCTGATCTGCAAGGCCATGGTAGCTGGCCTGCTGCTTTTAGAGCATTCTTAATTATAGCGTGGATATGAGGACATGGGGGACTCCAGGATGCAGATGTGATAGTCCACATTTGGAAGCATAATATTAACCTAAAACAGGCAAGGAGATCCACCAGTAGAGGGTCTGCACAGCCACCGCTCAGGCAGCACCTGCCGCACACAGTGGACACCTTGGCAGGGGACAGCCCCATGGAGCACACTGCCAACACTAAACCAAACTGCACCAAAGGAAACCCCCAATCTGAGCTTTGCACGCAATCTACACCCTTCTTATAAAGCCATTTTTGTTTGAGGTTCGTTTGAATTTATCAGGCTTCCATTCAGCCTCATTAATTGCAGCTATCAAGCTCTTTCAAATGCAAACATGAGAAGTACCAGCAACTGCACTTCTCAGTCTATCCTTCTGCTGCTGGCACCACGGAAGGCTGTGAAGCAGGAATGCCAACCCACCTGGCTCCTGCTTTTCAATCACTTCCCATGGGATGAAATCAGCTGACTATTCTGAAAAAAAAAAAAAAAAACAAGAAAAAAAAAGCAAACAACCAAAACAAACAACCAAAACCACTCTGATGTCTTCCCTGCCAGCTAACAACATTCAAGCATAGCAAACAGAGTTGTGCAGGAGAAAGCACGTCCCTCTGAAAGTCGAGGGGGAACGACTAATCCCAGCAGCACCAGTAGCAGCATCAGCCATGTAGATGCTGTCTCTGGAAGCAGGGACTGCCAAGCTGCCTTTGTCAAAGGCTTTGCATTTCCTATGTGGGCCTCCAGTGCTGGAGATCTCGCAGCTCACCTAATCCACGCCAAACGATATACCATTTGTTTGCTTTGTACGGGTATTAAGGCTCAGCCTTCCTCAAGCTATTCATTATTTTTAACTTGGTGCCTACGTGGCTGTTAACCCCAGTACACACATGCTTCTGGGAGACCTGCAAGATAAGGACCACTAGAAAAAGCTACACTACTCTGAAAGCACCAGGTATTGGAGGTGCTGAGGGGTGCCATCGTGTTCAGACCCAGTCCAGTGTCACCATTTCTCACTGATTAAGCTTTTCCCAGTTTGCCATGAGACTTGGTGTGTAGCTTTCAGTCTTCTCGCCTCTAAAAGACTGACCGCTTTTTCAGCTGCCCTTTGTCTATGCTCTTCACTAAAGCCAATTGCAGCTCTAACCCCCAAACGTGGGAGCTACACTAATTTCAGAGGGGAAGACACAGGCAGACAGTGATTCACATCCACAGTTAGAAGTCCCTTATGCTACTGCCAGCAGCAAGGCAAACTCTGCTCCACTTTGAGCTGGGCACCAGGCCGGACTTGGTACAGGAGTGGGCTTTGGCTTACTCAGTGCTGGAGTCCAACTGCTCCTCAGCACTGTGATTCTTCTGCCCCTGCACCCCAGCCAGCAAAGCACCTGGGCTCTCCTCTCCTTTCAGAAGCATCACCATAACAAAAAACAAAACAAAAAAAACCACACAAAAAAATATAGACATATATAGTAGCTGTATATATATACACACGCGAAGAAAAAACACTTTGGGCAGCAAAAAGTGACAGTCTAAAATGCACATGCCCCAAACAGAACTTCGGTGAGTGGCAAAGCTAATGTTAACCAACAGCAGCACAGGCAGAATGGCACTATCGAGATGAATAAGCAAGGGAGCACATGGAAAGGAGATGAGGAGAGACAAGAAGACGAATAGAAGACGACAGATTTCTAGTAAGATTGTGATAAGCCTCTTTAAACTTCCCTAAAGGATGAGCCAGCTGGCAAGGCTATCCTAGGAGGTGGTGTAACTCCACTAACAGCCTTGCAAAAAGCCAACAGCTGACCCCTTTCACACATCCCGGCTCACTCCTGAGGCTCTCTAAGCATGGAGGGCTGAACCTACCATGGCTAGATGCTTTTTTACATCAGCATTTGACTGCAATTACAGCACTCCTTGCAGAGGAGCCACCAGCTCTGAACTGTTTTCCACCAAGCAAACAAGCAGCGAGGTCAGTCTGACCGTTAGCACAAGAGCCTGCTCTCTCCCAGGCCCCAACCAGCCATACAGCACATTCTGTGGCCCACACCGAGGCTAATCCTGACCTGCCTTCCCAGCATCAGGCCACAAAGCTGCCAAGCACATCTGGGGACAGGGACATCACTCCCTGAAAAGGGCTTTGCCAAAGCAGGGAAGGGTACAGCAAGGTGATGAGAGGTATCATGTACCATGATTTCACCTCCTTCCTAAATTCAGCTATGCTGGTATCCAAGGCAGAGCCAAATACTCCAAAAACATTACATCCAGTGAGCAGCTTCACCCTCTAAGGAGGAAATTATGACAGCTATCCACAGGGGAAGGAAACACTGAGATTTTTGTACTTTGAAGGGATGATACCTTCAAAACCAGCCTGAGATGGAGTGGATACCAGGCCCAGGTATGGCTATCAGAGGGAGTTGACTAGGTCCCCTTCCCAGTGCCTCAACCAAGCCCCATAAGTATATGAAACTGCAGCTATCTCCTGAGGCAGCAGAGGGTTTGGGAGCTGATAATAGCAGCAGCCAGTCTGTTTGATATTAGTCAAGTTTTTCTTCTTAGGCCAATTAGCTGGTGATATAATTTGCCCACTAAGGTCACTGAATCATCATTTAGCTGTTTAAAAGGAGACAAGATGAACTGCAGGCCTATCTTCCCCCTCCAGTGCAAGGAGTGATTCAAAATGCAGTGGCTCGTAAGTATCTGGCAGAGGATTTGAGAGGGCAATTTATTGCCCAAGAAGAGACTGACCTCTTTCAGCTGAAGAAGCTAAGCCTGTGAAGATGCAGGACCCAAGTTCACTGTCTTAATTCACAACCCTTAAACACCCGAGAGCTGCCAAATTTGAGTCAGACATAGGTAAAAGCAAAAAGACGACGCAGATCCAAAAACAGGTTAAGGAAGGTTAGAATTAAAACCCACTTTGTCACCGGTGGGCAAGAGATCTTCTTAAGGATTGGGACAAGAAAGGAGTAATATGCCCAGAAGACTTTTAGCACAAACCCTCCATTTTCATGAGTTTATATAAGATAAAAATGAGACATCCCCTCATCCACAAAAGCTTCATTATTTGTCAACCTTAGGCTACATAACCAGTAAACATTGGTTGATGTTTTTCTTCTTACTGGATGAAATGTGCCTAGAGGCAACAGGCATTTTATAAATTATTAAACCAAGGGAAATTAAGGTTCCAACAAAGTGGCTGCAGAAGCACCAAGGAGCCGGTACAATTGGTACCAGCACACTCACACAGAGTCATTTTTCCTGCAACAACAGACTCAACAACAAGACATTGTTAGAAATAGGCAGCCTGGACACGTGGTCTTGATGGTAGAGAAGACACAGTATCTCAGCATTACATCACATCCACCACAGATATCTGAAGTTCAACATTTTAAACCTTATTTTTCTTATAAAATCGTAATTTATGTTTTCCAGTCAGAAGGACTTAAAAAGAAAAACAAAAAAACCCAACCAAACCAAAAACAACCTCATGAGTGATATGAAGGAAAACCCATAAAGATAATTTAGTAATGAAAGAGCATTTTCAATACCATCCCCAGTTTTTGGCCCAATCCATATCGTAGATGTTAAACAAGGAAAGGAAAAACATAAATGAAAAAATATTCTTCACATTCTGGATTTAATACATTATGTCCTTCATAACAAACTCTCCAAACCAAACTCAGTTCTAGGCAGAAAAAGCCCTTCTGCTCCCTGACATAGCAGCAATTGGCCCTTCCATCTGTGAAAAAGCACTTAACAGTAATGGCAGGGCTCAGGGCAGCTGGGTCAAGGTGAGAACTAGGGCAGCCCAGACAGCTGTTTGCCTAAGTTTCCTGGAGCATTTGTAAAGAACACGGGAGGACTCAACCAAGAGGGTTTTTGTTTTGTTTTGTTTTCCCCCGAGGACTGTGAGTTCTTTGCTTTCTTCAGCAATTTGTGAGAAACTACTATCCCTGCTACACCACTGCAGGCTGAAGCATCCTTCTCAAGCAGCACAGTGCAAAAGAGAATCTTATATGATAAGTAAGCAAAAATATAAATATGAACTTGTTGGCTTGTCATTGGAGTCAGCCGAAAGCACCTCTACCAGCACTGACACATCCACCTGGAGCTGGAAAAGGGCTGAAGTTCAGGCTGAAGATCACTTGGTCTGTCAGTACCTGAAGGAGACTCTCTCTGAGAAAGACCTTCACCATCGCACACCGAAGCCAGCCCTTGCAATCCTGATACCATTGCGGGAATTTCAGTTGCTTATATTTATGCTACCTCCAGTATATTCCTTCCACACGCAAATCACGCCAAAAGGGAGAGGAATTCTAAATACAATACTGAAAAACCATTTGCGAGCAAGCACTAGAAATTCACATCTTCAGTGTCTTGGGGTTTGCATGATGACCCATATTACAGACGCGGACTTAAACACTAGAACAGTCGTTCCATGGAGAGAAAACTGCCTTAGAGGGGTAATTCCATCCTCATCATTCGGTGCGCCCGAGGCAGGGTTTGCCCTTTACCGCCGGATTAGCCGGGTGCTAGTCGGGCTACGTTACTGAAGTGCCTCACTCCAGCCCGCTCTAGGATTGCACGGGGCTGGAGTTACCTAAACTCCGCGGCGTGATTGCAGCCGCTGCCCTGGCCGCGGTGGGGACCCCACTCCGCGCCCGCGGAGCGCTCGGCCGCACGTGCCGGCGCTGCCAGTCCGGCCGGCGCCGCCGGAGCCGCCGCCGCACGAGCTCTCCCGGCCGGAGCCGCCGCCGCCGCCGCCCCGCGAAAGCGTCGCCCGACTGGAGCCGCC
>JANHGL010020597.1:0-69821 GCA_024611195.1 Ceyx melanurus | reverse complement strand
CTGGGGTGTCCAAAACTGGACACAGTACTCGAGGTGGGGTCTCACCAGTGCAGAGTAGAGGGGGAGGAGAACCTCTCGTGACCTACTGGCCACGCTTCTCTTGTATGGCTCTGTAGTAGCTGGGAGAGGATCTGCTGCTGCACCCCTTTGCTGCGAGGCCCAGGACAAAGGGTTTGTGTCTGCTTCCCCTGCGAGCACAGAGAAGCCCATCCTCAGGCTGCAGCTCACAGGTGGCACGGGATGCTTTTTCCCCAGCGCCGCTCGTGACCCCGGCAACTTTCAGATGTCCCAACAAATTGGTGAACAAAAACCTTTTTCTTCCCCACCAAACGGATTAAGGAAATCTTATTATATGGCCTTGAGGAGACAGATGCAGCTCACGGTCTGATGCTGAGCATTGTACCCGGGTGCTGACACAAGCATTTCTGCTGGCAGGGCTGTGTTTGGGGAATGTGAATTAAGACCATATTCCGCTAAGAAGATTTCAAATAAGCCCGGGGAGGACACGCAGACATCAAGATTACTGTGACTTTCTTTTGTCTTGGGTTTATTTTAGCTGGATGTAGCTCTTTGGAGTTTCACACTGCGGTGATTTATCCTAAAAACACCCTTGGATCTATCGGATTTATTAGGCTGCTCTGATAGATCTCAGCATAAATGCAGAACTATCTATGACAATGAAAAAGCAACTTGCTTGGTATTTAAGTTGGAAAGCACAGAGTTACACTGCCAGTGCACACTGAGCGCAGAGTGTTGGTGTCTCAGTAAGGAGGGGAGAAGAGTATTGGGAATTTCATCCTCATTTTTTTCTTATACCAAATAAAAAGTGCCTTTAGAAGGTGCTGACTGCATCAACCAGTGGCACACAGGGATGTTTGCTGTTACACTTCTTGTGCAGGGAAGTCAGTCGCAGGACAAACGAGTGAGAGGCACATGTGACACAGCACGAAAATGTGGTTAGAATTTCCTATTTCAGCAGAACCCATTCATAAGCTGGTGGAATGAAGAGAGCTCCCTCTCCCGTCTGCTGGTGCCATCTATAGCAGCTCCTCGTGTGTACTTGGAGACCGGGGCACCACGGCACGGGTGTGACATGCTGGGAAGCTCGGGGAGGAGCGAGCCCTGGGGAGATGTCACTGTGCTTTCTCAGCTGCTCTCAGAGGACCTTCCAGGGGCTGTTTGGAACCAGGTCTGCAGGAGCAGGAGAGCTGTGTTGTGGAGGATGCTCTAAAGCAGGCACGGGACAAAGCTTCCCAAGCTTGCAGCAGCACCTGTGCTGATTTCAGTGACAGTATCTCCCAGTGCAGGGGGCAGGCTCACCCTCAGGAGTGCAGCTAACCGTGAGTGTGGGCTCTGCTTTACCTCAGCTGTGGCCCGGGCACATGCCCAGGGAACCAGGGCAAAGTTCTGCTGCCTGCAGCTGAGCAGCTCCCAGGATTTCCAACACACAGCAGTGAGGCATGAGAGGCTGCCAGGCACTGAACCAGAGCATCAGGAGAAAGCAAACCATCCCTCTGAATCCCTGCCTGGAAACAGCAGCATTTACTGATGCAGGTGCCAGTGTGGCTGTGCACCTTCACCACTGCCAGCCTCAGGCTTTGTGGTTTCTGGTCTTCCTGTTTGCAGGGGAATTTCCTGAGGCATTCCTGTTCAGATCAGACAGCCTGTGTGACTTGCTGCTAGCTGTTTGGGTAGATGCAGATTCCCTCCTGTGCCTGCCCATGCAGGGTCTCTGCTTGTCCCCTCTGCTCACCTCGCTGTACAGATGCTGGTTTCACACAGGCTGCTCTGGCTTTTTGACCCACCCACGTGGACATCAGGGGATTAAACTCAAGGGTCAGTCTGGTGGGCACTGGACAATGTGTGTGTCTGCCAGGCTTCTTGTGTGGTGCAGAGCAGGGTTTGACACAGCATGAGGGGTTTTCAGTCAGCTCCTGGAGGAGACTGTGCAAGGGGCCTGGGCAGCTGTGTACCTGGATGTGCTGAGCCCAGGTGACAGGAGGAGAATTGCCTGCTTCCTGAGTATGTCCTTGGGCTGATGCCAGAGGAGGGGATGGGAATCCCAGCTTCTGCAGGCACACCCCGGGGTGATGGGTGAGAACATTGCTCATCTTGGAAATGTGCTTCAGAGAGAAATTGCTTAATGACTTCTGTCACTGCCTCATGGCTGAGCTGCATCCAGACTAAACCAAACTGAAGTTTGGACAGACATGTTTCCTCTCATGTTCTCTACATGACACATTAGGAGGCATTTGAGCTGGGCAGTGGAAACTGGGGTGAGAGGAGGTAGGGAGAAAAGCAACAGGTTGTACACTCAGCCAGTTCACCCCTCCCTTTCTTGGGCAGGGGGAGCCTTAAATAAATTATCATTTAAATCAGCCACATTTCAGGCTGATTTTTGCTTTCCAGTGAAGACTGAGAGAAGACTAGAAGAATTATCCTCGTTCATTGCCTCACTCAAAGCAATTTGTAATATACAAACCAGGTAAAACCATTGTGAAACACTGCCTGCCTCACAGAAAATGCCCTGAACTGAATGCTTCAGGAGCATCACCTTGGTTAAGGCTTTACCTTAAGTGTGATATCAGTTCATAAGTCATTACAAGGCAAGCCTTTTTGACCACACATGTGCTGTGCTGCAGACTTATCTGGCAGCAGAGTACCCAAACCTCATCATCTGAGTGTAGTCACCCACTCTGCATGCCTGTGGCTCTGTTTCTCTGTAAACCAGACTCATTCTTCCCCCTTCTGCACTACCAATATAGCTTAAAGTCATTTATGAAACAACTTTGACTGCAGACATAGTGACGAATCCACATTGAATTAATTATATTCTGTGAACTCCAAAGCTCTGTTCAATCATTTCATTTTTCATAGTTCTGAATAAAAGGCAAACAAGGCAATGACAGAGGGTTGAGCACTGGCAGTAAAAAGGTTGCATTTTGCTGTAGAATTGCTATCTCATTAATTGCAACTGCTGAAGAGCAGCTGCTAACTGCTGCAAGCAGTTTATGAGTGAGACAGCTCTTGTTTAGCCAATGGATTGCCATGAGCTGTGGGCAGAAAGCCTGGAGAGTATTTCCAGTGCCTGTCACCCATCACAGTGACACTGCATCTACCAGCAAGCTCCCCCCCAATGTAAAGGTCCAGACTTACCAGTGAGCATGGGCAGTGCTGTTACCTTCCAGCTGTGTGTGTGCAGACTGCAGCACTGCTCAGGTCTGTGGTCCCTTCAGACACCTGCCCTGGGATGGGTGGGTGCTGCTGATGCCAGCTTGGGGTCCCTTGTGAAGAGAAGCCTGGGAAGCTGCTCGCTCAGTCCTGCCTGTGCTCAGCACATCCTCAGAGCAGCCAGCTGAGAAGATGGGTTGTTCCCTGCCTGCAGGACAGTGGAGGGGTTCTGTCCTTGCTCTGACCCCAGAGTGTGGCCCAGACACCAGCACCCAGAGCCAGGCCTCAGGGTGCTGCTGGCTGCTCCTCCCTGGCAGCCTCCAGCTTCTCCAGCACCCAGCTGCATCCCCAGCTTCAGCAGGACCAGCAAGAGAGATGAGCACAAGAGCAGTGCAAGTTTCTCTAGGAGCAGCAGAAGATAGCTGAGCACTGCAGAGGAGCCCAAGTTTCTGTAGGAAGCAGCCTGGCAGGCCACACTTTGTTATTCAGTTGATAAGCAGAGTCTTTTTGACAGTCCTAACCTCCTAAACTATAGGTCCTGCTGAGCCCAGCGTGGGGCAAACGCTGGGTACCATCTGTCAGACCTTTAGTGAGGGGCTTTTTCCCCTCTCTCCTCTTTTACTACAATCTGCTAAGAGGGGTGTGCAATACAAGTTGCTTTTCTGCACTTAAATGAGAAAGTATGGAAATTCAATAAGCAGCATTAAAGAAATCCTGCTGTTCCCCAAAAAACTCAGCGGGCAGGAGGACAAATTATTGTGTGTTCCTAAAAATGTTCAAACCAAATGCATAATATGCCTCAGG
This sequence comes from Ceyx melanurus, assembly GCA_024611195.1. Taxonomy (NCBI): domain Eukaryota; kingdom Metazoa; phylum Chordata; class Aves; order Coraciiformes; family Alcedinidae; genus Ceyx; species Ceyx melanurus. Next base: position 65,846 of record JANHGL010020597.1, on the reverse strand, counting down.
AAGAGGGAGGGGGGGAAATATCTGAAACCTGAAACTGAAAAGATGGTCTTTGAAAAAACGAAGTTATAAGAACCGTAGTATAGCAAGAGATTTGAAGGGATGCACAGTTCAGAGATTGCAGCTGTTTTCCTAATGAAACACTCCTAGAGGATATTCCAAATTTCCCACTGATGGACGTTTAATAAGAGGAGCTGGCAGAGAAGAAACAGCCCCCCTGCTGCATTGCAAAAGAATTACCAGGGGGGCACTTTTATGTCTCATTAGTTTATATTCAGCCCTAAACTGGCACCTGCTCTGAGCTCGGTCAAAGTTTGCTGCAACTTCAGGGCCACAAATGAATATTTCTTTTCAACGTGTTGCTGATGATTCCCCAAGCAGAGGGGCTGGTGTGTGGAGAGGTTTTGCTTCTGAGAAGCTCTCCTGTGTCTGCATCTGGACACTTGTGTTGCCTGTTCTGAGTTTCCATGTGAAATGATTGTAATTGACCGTAGAAATCTCAGTAACTGGAGGTGAATTTTTGCACAAAGTCTGAATTTTATAAGGCAGAAACTGGGAATTACCTTCACCAACACACCTGGGTCTCCCTTTACTGTGTAAAGCTGCAGGTAGGGTTTGCAATGATCACAGAATCACAGACAGGCAGGAGCTTTGCATGCAGCAGGGGAGGCTGGGAGTGCAGGAGATCTGCACTTTCACAGCAGCATGCTCTCTCAAAAAGACACTTATAAGGTCAAATCATGTTCTTTTGATGCAATTAATAAACCTGCATGAGAACTGGAGCCTGCCAGACCCCATGTTTTCTAGTGCAGCTACTCCACTTTGCAAGCATCACCCTTTGCAAGTTGTAAACGTTTGTGTTGGGTTTTTGGAGCATTGAAACCAGTCACTCTGGGATATCTCATATGGATATTTAGTAAGTGGCATTTAATAAGCTAATATATTCCAACAGGATGACTGGAAGGTGTGTATGAAGTGCTGGTCATCTCCTGGCAGACCAAAGAGACTTTGATTTGAAGCAGTTCATTTCCTACATCTGAGTTAATTTCCTACAACAGTGGCTGGTGTAGGTAGAAAGGGTGACGTGCAAAACACATGCATATGTTGATGATTTTGATGTCATATTTTGATTCTGTGCTGTCTCAGGTGATACAAACCCTGTCACATCTGGCATGCTGTCTGAACTAAGCAAAGCATGCTCAGTGTGGTTTTAAACCCAGCTTTGTGATGTGAGAAAACTCTGTGTGCTGCTGCTGCTGCTGCTTCCTGACACCTCAGAGGCTGAAGCTGGTTTGCCACAGCCAGTCATCCAGAAGGATCATTTCTAGGGGAAGTCTGGACACCATTCAGAGCAAACACTGCTTAAAAAGGAGATGATGGCAGTGGAAAAACTAGATCAAGGCAGGTTCCCTTTGCCTGAGGTGGAGAGGAGTGGGGCTGGAAGCAGCAGGATTTCTGCTGAATGCTTCCAAACCCCCAGGAGCTGCTGATGGCACTGTGCTCTCCACGTGTCCCCAGAGCATCTCAGTGCTTTCCTCAGGAATGCTGCTTGAATCATGGCACTGCTGCAGATCTCCCCATGCTGAGCAGCCCCAGTTACTGCTTATTACTGTCACTCTAGACTTGTGGGTGTCTCTTAGGCAGCTCTTTACAATTTAAATACTGCAGAACACCCCAGTCCTGATGCCATGGTATTCATTTTAGTGGCAGAACTGGCACTGATGGAGTGAGCCTTCAGGCCTCAGGCTGGCTGTGTATCAGTGATGTTGGTAGAAGACACAAAGTGAAAATACCTTTCTTGAGAAAATACACTAATGTGCCTTTCTCTTTTTAAGCCTAACAACTCACTTCAGACTTCACTCAGAAAGTCGTTAATTTTTTGTTTAAATATTAAAATGAATTTAAAGAATCCTTTTAGACTGCAGTTGTCATAAATCCCAACAGATAGTTTTGAAGTGCACCAGAAAAGTTTATCTTCATTTATAAAACCATTTAACGAGTAGTTAATATTTGCTGCCAGAGTAAAGCACGTTTGTGTGGCATTTATAAATATGAAATAGACCTTGCTCACAGTGTCTCGTGTTAGTGGTGTCAGGCTGGGGTGCTGGTGGCATGGTGCACATTTGTCATGCCAGATGACACGAGAGCTGCTGTTGGATGGGGTGCTTACATCTCCATGTGGCAGGGGAATTTGCACTGAGAGCTGGTGCTCTGCCTTATGCAAATCACTGCCACCCCATTTGGCAGAAGTAGAATTACTGACCTTTCAAATGTTCATTTGCCTCTGTGTCCAGAGGGATCAATGCAGAGCTGGCTGTATTTTACACCCCTGCATAATGCTGGGGCAGCTGCAGCTCCCCAGTTCCCTCCCACAGACACTGGGGGATCTTTCTCAGTGGTCAGCAGCAGCTCCTGGTTTCTGAGAGACTCGGTCACATCTTTCCTGCTGTGCCTCACACCAGTTACTCAGTCCTCACTAGAAAAGACTCTTTTACTCAAAAAAGTCCTGAATTATATAAAGGGGAGATAATTCTCTTTGTCTATAACTTTGAACCTTGTAATCTTCTCTGGAAGGGTGTGAGGAATGAAGGAGTTCTGGGCAGAGATCTCCTTCCAACAGCCTGAAAGCTTCCTTAATGTAGTTGTTAAATCCCCCTGAGAAGAGCCACATTCCCAGGGCACAGCTTCAGTGCCATGCTTGCCACTCACATGCTCCCTACTGGAATTCCATGAACAAGAGGGAATTTTAACCATTTGCAACAAACAAAGTGATCTAAAACTGTCTGGAAGTAGTTCTACCACAGCAAGGGAGCAGCAGCAGGGCTGCTCCTACCTGCCTTTCCTTAACCCACTCTTTCCCCTGCTCCCAGAGCCAGCTGCTGCCACAGCTCCAGCACGTTTCAGTGCTCAGGAGCTGTTAATTTGCCATTACAGCAGCGTTGTGTGCCACAGCACATGGTGTGTCACAGCAGAGCACTGCCAGCAACTTATTAACACTTCAAGGTTGACCCGTCCTTTATCCCAGAATTCATTCTCTGTGTCTCTTATTGATTTGACTCCTGCAGCTTTTTGTCACCTGGGAATTACCAATTCGATGTTTTATTTGACCATTTATCTCTTTAGCAAAATTGTTGCAATCTCTTTGACCTTTTAAAATGTTTATGACGAGGTGTTTGCAGTTAATTGCTCTCATAAAAGAGTGGAGCTCAGAGCAGATCTAATATGTGCAAGGAGCCAAGCCAGGCTTTCTTACAAAAACAGTCCAAGCTATAATGAGAGCATTTAATTTATCTGCAATATAATTAATAGAAAAACCCCTCTCATGGCAGGAGGACTAGTACTAGGGACAGCAACTCCTGAAACCACCGAGGTACTCTCAGCAGGAGCAGCTCAGGGCAGTGCTGAGCATGCTGTGATGATTCCATCTCTAGGACTGAGCTGCATGGAGGTCAGCACAGCCCTGTCCCCTGTCCCAAGCCCTGCTGGACACCCCAGCTCACCCCCTGTGGCAGCTCTGCTGATGATCCCCTTTGAGGCACCCCAATAAATAGCTGCTGGTGTCAGTCTATCCTGCCAGCAGCACTCCTGAGCTGCTGTCTGCTTTATTCCCCCTGCCTGAGCCTGGAGCTGGAACTGGCTGCACTTACACAGCATCAGCACCATGGAGCAGGATGCTGTGAAAAAAGCCACAACTGTGTGACATGTCACTGAACAAGACACCAAAACCTCTCTAACACCAGCACTGTGAGGATCAAAACAGCCACTCATGCTTTTCTAAGGAGTAAGCTCCATTCCCCTGTGTTGGCCAGTGCCTCACTCTGGAGGTCTCCTCTTGCCTCCTGTGTCCTACAGCTCTGCCATTATCAGGGGAAAATGTGGCTTTTCCAGCTGTGCCTTTCCCACAGCCAAGCCAGCACATGCTCAGGGCACTTGCCTCTCATTTTCAAGGCCTCCCTTTAAATGATAAGGCCCGGGGTGCTTGGCTTATTCACATCTGCTGCTTTCCTGGAGGTCAATCAAACACTCCTGCATTCAAGAAGTAATGGGGTCTTACAAAGGAAAACAATTATTTCACTTGAAATCTATTGATCTGGTTTCTGTGGTTCATGTGGTGTTTTGGGTGCAGAACAGTTGCTTGAAACAATTTGAGATCAATTGAAGTGTAACTGAATCAATAGATAACCATAACTGAAAGGCACTGCTCTGGTCTCCATCAGAATACATCTTTTGGTACTGATAGCAAAATGAGGATGCAGAGATCACAGCAGAGGGGTAGAATCAGAAGCTCTTAGTGGCAAATGCTGCTTCTAACATCATGTTTCAGGCTGGAGGACAGCTGAGGCATGAAGAGTGTTATCAAAACAGCCATTTATGATTTTTAAAAGCATTTCCAGAGAAGCTTTTCAAAGAGTTGGGCTAATTTCTGTTGTACCAAGTAGTCTGCAGCTAAACCTGCCACATTTGCAGCATTGGACTGAATGCTGACATCTATTTTTTTCTCTTTTTTTGCTTCAAGAGGGAGAAGTTTGCATTTAAAAATGACATTCACAATAAATCCTGGCACTAGACATCTGTGGTTTCATAAGCAGGTCTCCTTTCTGTGTTGCCAACACAGTTTGGTGTTATTCCACTCCATTTTCTGTTTGCTCCCCTTCTCTTTTCTGTTGGCAGTTTATTCAGGCAGAAAATTTCTGACCATTGAAAAGAAGTTTGGAAACAATGGGTGAGGAAAGGCAATCGGGGTATCAGGAGATGTATTTTGACATTAACTCTTTGTCTGCTGCCAGAGCACTGCCTGACAGCAGAACAAATGGAGCAGGGGCAGCTTTTGTTTCAGCAGCTACTACACATCCCACACACTCACTCAGAAAAAGGCTGTTTGAAAACCTTTCCTGTAAAGTGCTGCTAAAAGTCTGGTGGGCACTGAAACTGGCAAGTTTGTTCTCAGCTCTGTGGAATCTTTCTATAAATTAGGATCTACAGAAGCAGTTCCCCATGAATTATCTGAATCCCCTGTTCTGTGGCATGGACAAGAAGCACAGGGCAGCAGTGCACAGTCAGCCATGAACAAAGAGAGACAGGCCAAGAGCTGACACTCTTTTTTGTGTTCACATTACAGTGCTGCTGAAGCAAGATGCTGGATCCAGAGCTCCACCTGCCAAGGACACTGGATAGGTGTGTGATCCTGAGCTGCTCAGACAACCTGCCTGTTCTGCATGCACAGCACTGAAACACACAGCACTGCAGCTGCAGGTGAGACATCTAGCCCTCTGAGCCGGCTTCAGCAAATTCAGGGGGATGCTGCTGCTCTCTCAGGAGTTTAGCTACCTGTTAGCTCTTGCCTAAACTTTCTGATTTCAGGGAAATACTCTAATTACAATAGTGGCAAGAAGAGAATCTGCTGCAATACTTTAGTGCCATCATCAGTATGGACCATTTGATGGGTTGTACAGGGAACCTTATTTTAAAAGACATTTAGCTTTATTCTGAGGCCCAGGTTGCCTGATCTTCAGCTGCACTACAGGGAGGGGTGCTGCAGAAATGGGTGCTGCAAGTAGTGATGAGCTGGTGCTAGAAGACAGACAGGGCAGGAGGAGGATGGTTTTTCTAATCATTTAAAAAACAAGAAGTACACAGAGCCTTTAAAAAGTGCTGCAAAGCAAAATTACCCAGAGAGCAGAGCCCTAGGAAAGGAGAGAGCTGTTAGGGGTGGCAGTGAGTGTAAGCAGAGGCTCAGTGAGCATACTCATAAATACAATGAAATACTCATTTCTCCCTTCCCTCCCTGCCCAGCTCAGTCCCAGTGTGTGCAGTGGGCACCTCATGGTCCCCTGCTGTGCTGCTGGGCAGACTCCAGTGCTGCTGGGCCAGCTCATGCAGTGTGCATGAGATTGGAGTTCTCTAGTGCAACTGAACGTGTGAAGAAGTTTAGTCTGTTGGTCTAGAATGTGAACTCTAAATGGCCTAGCATTTCTGCTGCACTGGGTGAAGGTGCTGAGCAGTGTTCATGACATGTTGCTTGAACTATCTGCTAAGGCAAACCACCTTGTCCAAGCTGCTAGTGCCTCTTTCCCAGAGAGAGCTGTGCTGTACCCATCTCAGCTCTCCAGCCTCAGCCCAAAGGGCAGGAAAAACACATTTTTTCCCCATCTGGACAACACTAAGGACTGCTGCCAGCTTTCCAGTACTGCCTGCTCACCAGCTCCAGAGACACCAGCATTCTGCTGAGCAGCTGTGGTGACATGGACCAACTGTGGGCCTGCTGGGTACACAGCTTTCAGAACCCTGAAAACACACTCCTTCGTCTCCTGCAGTGGAAACCCAGCCTCACCACCCTACCCCCTGATGGAAACCTCTACATGGAGGATAGTCTTAGTCCATCTCTTACCTCGTGGTGTGTTCTGCCTGAAGGGCTCCAGAGCTGCTGCAGTGCAGAGGAGAGCAGAGCCCAGCAGCTCAGAGTGCAGCCCTGTGCTGACCCAGGCCACGTGGGTGTGTGCTGTGCCAGTCTGTGTGGGCAGTTGGCACCTGCCTGGCTCGGGGACAGACCTTCAGGGGTATCTGCAACTGCTGCACTAGGGACAGGGCTCCCCAATTCAGACTCCTAATCAGAGGAATGGTTTTGGAATAGAAAGTCTGAGTTAATGTTCAACCTGGTTTTGTTTCCTTTGATCTCTCCTCACTTGAATGACTGGAAGTTTAAAAGTTAAAATGCTCTGTCCTCAGAAGAAAAGTTCTTTACTGTGAGGTAAATAACAGGGAGGAGAAAGGGAATGGTGGCTGTTCTCACCACAGCCAGTGGAACATCACGGTTCATTTAGGTAGTAGACTGCTACAAAGACTAATTAGAAAGTGTGAAAGTCAGGAATCATAAGGAGCAGTGAATCTTCTAATTAGCTGGGATTCAAAAGCTGACAGAAAATCAAGATGCTGAGGGTCACAGTGTGGAAGAAAGTGCTAGTGATGGGTGAAGAGCTAAATGCTGTGCCAGGGCACGGGCTTTTCCTGGTGGCATGCAAACACTCAGGCCAATCTCTTCCCACCTGCCTTTAGGGCACACATCTTTTGCACTTTTAAAGCCTTTTTAGCTTCAGAGGTCTCTGCTGCCAGAAGACTTGAGGAACTTTACACTCCACGTGCCCCACCCTGGGAAACACTCGTGCTGAGGCAGAGAGCAGGCACTGCAGGAAAAGTGGCTGAAAAGGATGAACTACCAGGAAACTGCCTCAGTATTTTGAGGTTTCCAGTGTTGTTTTCACCTAAACCCTCTAAGATTTTGGAGCAAAAATGGAGTAAGGAAGTCAGGCTGTGCTCTGGAGAGGAGGGCACATAGAAACCCAGTCCTGGGAAACCAGGGCATCCCTAGTCTTTGTGCTGCCCAGGACTGACACACTTCCAGAGTCACAAGCAGGTCTGGAGATGCTTTGAGCTGCCACCACTCAGCCTGGAGCCTGAGGATTCTGCTTTACAGCCCTCCCTTCATCCAGCACCTCTCTGAAGTGGAAGTGCCACAGCAAGTATTCAATAATTTACATACTGTACAGCCTGGCCCAGTATAAATGATGCATTATTCCTCCATCTAGCCCCATTTGCATTGATCACCAAACTGCCCTGCAGCATTTATCAGCACTGTGATTATTTATAACTTCTGCTGAGTTTAGGAAGCAAGGCAGCAATCAGGGAGCTGACTTGCACTTCTGTGATCTATAATGGATCTTGGAATGATCAGCACCAGATCCTTTCACTGCTTATTCATTTCTTTTTGCCAGCACTGGGCTTGAAAAGAGCAGCCAGAAGATGGGAGGCTGAAGCTGAGGCTGAGAAACTGACACCCCTCCTGTTTAAACTTGCTTTGCATTATTGACTTTCACTATTGTAGTATTTACTTCAAAGTGTGCCCCAGAAAGGCAAGGCAGTGCTGTGCACGTTAGTAATGAGATCAGTGATGCCCAGGAGGGCTCTGGGACAGACAAGGGGGGCTGCTGTAGGGGGGAGAGATTGGATTTGGGCCAGCTGGCCAGTGCCAAGGGGAGGGACAGCAGCAGGTTTCCCATCTCCCCCACCACACAGTGGGCTGGGGTCTCACCTGCCCTTGCACACTCATTCCTCATGGCTGCATCTTCCTGCAGTGTTGCTGCACTCCCACTGCACAGACTGAGAGTGACTTTAGTGGGAACTGGAGGCTAGTGGAAACATGGGGGTGCTGGCTCTCCTAAAAACATGGGATTTGGCTTAGAATATGGTTACAATCAGAACAGAGAAATCAGAATAGGCCCTTTTGGGCTGCTGATGGCTTTCACACTGAAGCACTCTGTGGCTGGAGGTTCTCCTGATTGTGGAAGTGAGTGAGAGGTGTAGCTCCCTGGCTCTTCACCCTGTCTGCTGTCCCTGTTAACACTGGCTCTGGCTAAAGAAAGGGGGGTTGAAGGGAAGAGGCTGAAGGCTGTCCATACAGTTGTCTCCACAGCAATCTGTGTGACTTTAACCCTGCTGAGGAAAAGTAATTACCCTTTGGCTTCTGGTGACCTCCACTAACCTTTGCTGAAGGACCAGAGAAAATAAAGGCTGACCAACAGCCTGCCCTCCCTGCCCTGTGGTTAACCCTCCCTGGCAGTGAAGAACACCCTCAACAATAGAACCTGAACATGTTGCCATGGAAATGGCATTGGGAGAAGAAACAAAAATCTATTACAATTAATAGTGTTTTATTAGGTGACTTCTATAGAACTGTTTAATCCATGAAAGTCGCTCTATCTTAAGATCCGGGCTCAGAAAAATTCAGGGGGGGTAAAAAAGGAGGGAGGGGGCAGCTCTTTAGAAATGAAAAGGCTGTGGGCTGGGCTGGGAGGGTTTGTATGAGATAAGAGAAGCAGTTAGATGTTGCACACTGAGCCTGGGAGATGCTGGAGAAGAAGGTGTGCAATTGCAGGAGCAGAAGGTGTGCAATTGCAACCCCTGCATGCACTGGCCACCCCTCAGGTTGGGAATCACTGATGCACAGACACTCTGGGCCTGTTCTGTGGCAAAGAAAAAGGGTTTTTACACAAGCATCTTTTGCACAGGTCATGTGAAAAGACAGCCTGGGTGCTGGCTAGTTACACCTCCTTGGTGCATGGAAACGCTTCCATGTGAAACAGTAAAATAATTCTCTGCTTTGCAAATAGGACATTTCTATTCATGTTTTCCTAAGCAAACAATATTATTCCATTTTTAAAGTCTGTTTGCCATTCAAAAGTAGCTAAAGCACTATAGTGGTGATAGTGAACCCTGCCTTTTGTTTATGAAGTGTAAATCTGGCTGTTGCTTTAAACACACTGTCCTGCTGCTACATTCATTTAGAGCTGGAAGAAAACTTCAGAGGGTCTTGCTCAGAGTTCTTGTACTTGCAGTGATCTAAACAGGGCCAGGATCAGGGCAGTGTGCTCACATGAAATTCAACAATAATCTGCATGCTCTGGCTCCCAGCATTGTTTGCTGGTGTAACTCACCTGCTCGTGGTGCTGTGGAACTGCCACCTGCTCTGTCCCCTGCTCCACTTCTTCCCCTGGGCTGGTGCCAGCATTTTCACCTTAGCCCCTCTCCACTTCCAGCCCTCCAGGTCCAGAGCTGCAGCTCAGAAAAGTCCTTCAGCCTCCGTGGAGCATCTGCTGCTGTGAGGAGAGGGAGGGAGCAGAGGAGGAGAATGACAATGTGTAGCTCAAAGGTAAGCCCTTTGAAAACCCCTCCTGTTCTCAGGACTTGGAGGAGTTTGAGAAATCCCCTGAAATGCTGCACCCCACATTCCTCCTGCACCCCCACTGGGGACTGCTCACTGTGCTTGCACTGACACACACCTTTTCCACTTGAGCCTAGCATAACTCTAAGGCCTTAAACATCTCTTCATTTATCAAGGTTTTGATCTGGGGGCTTAATAAAGACAGAAGACTGAGGGCTGTGGGAGCTGTTAGTTGTTCCTGCTCTGGAGTGTCTGCACAAGGAGAATTTTCTGACTGAATTAGGAATGAGCTGTGTGTACTTGTTGTGGTTTACACCCTGCCTCATAGTTCTCAGAAATTCACTGTTGTCTGCTGTTGAAATCAAGAGCAAACACTGGGCACAGGGCATTATTCTGCTACATGTGTCCATGCAGGTGCATCTTCTGTTCTGTTCTCTTCTGCTAAGCATAGCATAACTTACCTGAAAGAACTAGGTGAGTAATATCAGAGTAAAACAGTCAGAAATGTTTTCAGTGGGAGTGCAAAGTCTGGTCACATGCAATCACATTTTCAGAACACAGAAACCTATTTATACTCAAATTTTGTTCCTGTTCTCATTGATATTTTCACCATAAAGCATGCAGAAGTATTTTGGTAGCTAATGATCAGTCTCTAGCACATTACCATAGACATGCTGTGGCAAGGCAGAAATAACTGATTCCTGTGCTATCCTGACCTGGCAAATTCACAGGCATCTACAACATGCAAAGCTTTTAAGCACACCACAGTTCTTAAGGCTTTAAGGGATCTAACAGTGCCTGGCTGGTGTATTTAACCAGTGGCCTTCCATTGTTCTACAGCATTATCTACAACTGTTATGCCTTTCAGGAAAGAGAGACACAATTCCCGGGCTCAAGTGTGGTATAAATGTCAGAGGGAGAAAAGAGAATTGATCCAGTTATCAGTGGTAATTGCAGCAGAAATATTAATTGTAACAAGATTACTTCATGGCAAACTACAGCATTGGGAGTGCTGAATGAGGCTGATTCTGAAGCATGGAAATTCAGCCTGAAATCCGAGACAAGGTTTATGGATTCATTTAGCAATCTGCTCCACCTGCAGATGAGGAATCTTAAACAAAACAGTACAACATTTCTGTAGCAAATCACTGTCACTTTAACCTTGCAATAGTACAGCAGTAAAGCATTGAATATAGTTTGGACAAGTGTTTCTTGTCAGCCTACATCACACAAACAGAGAAGCCAGTCTTTATCTGGAGCGTTTTGTTTTTAAATCAACAGCAGTATTAGACACCTAAAAGTTAGCACAGTCATTAAATACCTGATAGTGCTGTATCCCTGGTAATCCAATTTACACAACTCTATTCTCAGCAGAAACTCCTGGGGTACACAGTAGTTCTCTTCAGGGAGCCCTTCCTGCTTTTTCTGGTGATGAAGCAGTGGTGGAACATTTTTATCCTGTTGATAATTTGACTCTCTGTAAACTATTTCTTGCTGACTCACTGGAGTGCTCTTTATTAGGGTGGAGGTAGCTGGAAGCCTGAAGGACTGCAGACCAGATATCATTCTTCCTCTTAGACTGTACCTTAATATTCAACATAGCATCATTATTCTGAGGCAAAAAGAGAAGCTGGTCCGTCAGAAATTCCACATATTGCCAGTCTTTATGTCCTGCAGTGCTAGAGAGGGGGATTATTGCTGCAGAGGAAAAAAATCTGGCCATAGTGTAGGAATAATCACTGCAGTCCAGCTCACCCCCACACCTCTTTCTCTCTCTCCTTCTCTCTCTCTCCCTCTGTTTGAGGCCCCAGCTGATTCAGTCTGCATCCATCCATACATAAATCATTGCCCTTATTCTATTGGTTACATGGTACATGGCAAGTATTGATTTTTTCCCTTGCCTCATTGCTGGAGAACCCATGGTTTTTGTGAGGCTGAAAATGCAAAATTTTCTGCTGGGGATCCTGTCGAGGTGCAAAAACGCCCAGCCAGGAGGGTGCTGCTGTTTTAAGGTTTGTGTGACTTAAAAATCTTCCCCTTCCCTGCTCTGCTCCACTTCTGCCTGTGTCCCAGGGAGCCGTGGCTTGTTTAATCAGCAGGGCTTGGGGTGGGCTTGCTGGCTGAGCAGCAGCAGGAAAAGCAAACAGGAGGAGGGCCTGGCTGGCTGGGGGAAGGCTCCGCTTCATTATGGGAAGTTTGATTATCTTCTAAAACAGATAAAAACAATGCCATTGCAAGGGAAGAAAGGAGTCCTGGGCTGAGGTGACAGTGCACAGCAGAAAAATGGACAGAGGTTTCCTTTCTGCAGAGCACAGAGCTGTAGTGCTGTGTTTCCTGCTTCAAACAGCTCTCAGCACTGGGAAGGTGTTTGCTGGCCCTTTACCACAGTGACTGCTGTCTCAACTTAGTGCTGCTCAGCACCCAGAACTGCCTGGAAATCTCCCACTAAGGATGGTACCTTGTTTACTCAGAACCCCTTCTCAGAGGAATAGGAAGGCTGGGTATGAGGCAGGTAGGTTATGAGATGTTCTTCAGCAATAGAGAGCTCCCCGACCTAACATCCTCTCCTGCCAGGATCCCAATCCACACCACACTGGCACAAGGAGAATGTTTTCAGACTCTGTAGGTGCTGGACCAGCTTCAGGTTACACAGAAGAAATGTTTCCCTGTTTTTGGATGCCATCCCTTCCCTCTCTGGCAGCAGGGAAATGGGTTAGGATGGGTGGTCTGTAGGTGGCTGTAGGACATTGCTGTGTTTCATCTGATTACATCTTTAACACTTCCAGATGAGATGTGTATTTTCTCTAATAACTTGTGACTATCTTTTAGGCTCCACTCTTCCACTGGCTGCTGTGTGGACTCCTTTTAAGGACACAGTTGAGGTGTCCATCAGCACAGCACCAGCAGTTCAGTGGTTGTAAGACAAAGGAAAGATGCTGAGGGAATAGTAGTGTAAATGTTCATACCTCTGCTAGTGAAACAGCAGAAAGCACCAGTCTGCTGGGCAACAGCAGACCTTCAACCCTCACAAACAACCCTGGGATGCAGCCAGGGCTGGCATGGGTGAGCAGTGAGCAGCAAGGCTGGCGCTGAGGCTGAGGTTCAGCAAGGCTGGCACTGAGGCTGAGGTTCTGCTGGGCAGCTCCCACTGGTGCCAGGCGTGTGGGAAGAGTGTCTGGAGCAGCACATGCACCCTGAGAACAGTGCCAGGGGCAGCCAGCTCTCCAGCAGTGTGCTCACTGCAGCATCTCCTCAGCTCAGAGCCCCTGCTGCACTGCCTTACAAGCAGTCAACAAGGAAAGGGCAGAAAATAGAACACAGAGTGCTGCTTTGCCTCTCCCCCCCGTTTTCCTCAGCCTCTTATTGTGTAGATCACTTGCTTCCACCCAGCAAATGAACTGCACGTGCTGCAGCATGCTGGAGGAAGCCTGCTGTGGGTTTAGCCACTTAAATAGGAGCAGAATATGGAGCAACTTCATTTAACCCGTGCTGGATGCTGAATAAGATCCCAGAAAAGTTATTCAGCAATAATCTTAAATCCCATCCCTGGGAATTGAAAAACAAAACAACAAAAAAAGAAAAGGAGCTTGGGACTATACAGTTGGAGCCTGTATTTGCAATAAAATCCAGGAAAAGGTTATTTTACCTGAATTTATCGCTTAGCAACCAAGAATCTACCTCCTGAGATTGCTGTTCCTGGGTTACCAAGGAACTGGCAGTGACAATTACCAAACAGCTGTCCCAGGAATCTGCAGAGCCTTTCACCCCGTCAGCTGAGAGATGGGCTGATGACAGCTCACAAACAATGGAAACACACCCTAATATTTTATTTAAGAGCTGAGGGAAGCCACAGCTGTATGGCTCACTCAGCCAGCTGGATCTCACTGCTGCAAACTGGGTGTCCTGCCTTCAGGAGCTGCTCCAGAGCCAGCCTGGGGGTCTAAAGCTGCTCTTGGGTCTCTAGCCCCAAAGGTGGGGGCAAGGAACAGAATCCAAGCGGGCAGGTTGGCCCTTGCTGCTGTGCAGGGCTGGAAGGCAGCTGGTCAGCAAGGGGGGGTTGTTTGTGCAGACAGAGGTTTGCAAAATGTCCCCAGCAAATAATTTTCATCCTGGATTTTTCAGAACGTGCTCCAGTGATGGTCAGTGAGAAACATTGAATATCAGAGTGATAAAGCAGTAATTCAGGGTGAAAGAGTGGGCATAAATACAACTAAAATAAAACTGAGGGAGAAAGAATGCAGAGCTTGGGTGTTGAGGAGTGGCCAGTTGCATGTGGTGCTGGTGCTCAGCTGCCCCGGGCCTGGGCCACTCAGGGAGGTGCCACCTCCTGCAGCTGCCTTTCAGTTTACAGCAGAAAAGCTGCTTGGCATCGATGGCTTCCCCCCCAGGCGTGCGAGATGAGTTCCCCCTGCAGGCACCCAGGGGAGAGTGGAGATCTCTCACCCCCTGCAGCATCTAGCGGGGATGTTCAAACTGCTCTGCTGCAGGGTGGGGGTTTCCGTTGGTTGGTTGGGTTTTTTTTTCTTCTCTCTTTTCTTTTTTCCCCTGGCGTGCTCCATACATCACAGTAGTAAGAACTGGCTCAGAAAATTCTCCATCAGATTTCCACTGGCAGCAAGTTCACAAAGGAAATTTTCCCATGGCCAAAAGCCTCCTCCTTGACACTGGAGAGTTCTTTAGCCAGCTGGACAAATTAATCTGGATTTAAGTTGGCTACCTCTACCTCTTTTTTTGTACATCATTTTTAAAGCAAATTGATAACCTTAAAACTTTCACTGCACACAGCTTCACACTGCACAGTCTCAGGTACCTGGCTGCAGAGGAATTTGTTCTTTAAATGAGTTTAAAATCCCCACAGCCTCATCAGCATAATTGCTGCTGATCAAGTGATGTCTCACACGGCACCAGGGTGTCCCACTGGACATGCAAATAGCTTTTCAGAGGTGTCCTGTAAGAAAGGCTGGGACACCTGCAGGACCCATGGACACCTGCTTCTGGGGGGCTGGAAGCAAGAACTTTTCCCTCAGAACTTCACTGAACCCTTTTCATCAGCAGCTGATTCAAAGTGAGTGGTGATGAGGATCTGAGTGCTCAGAAAATGAGCAGAGACCTTGCAATATATATAAATATAAATGACAGTCTTGTTGATATGAATGACTTGTCACTGCCATCACTACAATGCCTTCACTGTCTGCTGGGGAACCCTGGCAGGGGAGCAACCCGGAGCATTTCTGGGCCTCACATCTGTCCCTTTGCCACCTTCCTGTGTCCCCTGAGCTAAGCACCAAAGGTGTTCTCACTCCTGGGCTTCTTGGCTGTGAAGGAGGGGCAGGAGACCACAGCAACTGTCCTGCTTGCCCCTGTCCTGCTCCTGGTGTGTCTGCAGGGTGCCACTGGCACAGGGGGGCTTTGCTGGGACATCTTTGTGTCTCTGGCCGTCCTGGTGCTGGCTGGCAGTGGGCTGGTTACGTTGACAGATGTTGCAATGGTTCTTTTGGCAATATTCTGATGTGCTGACTGTTCAAACAGGAAATTCATCTTTTAGTATTTGCACATGTTCAGTGTTTATTTTAGTAGGAAGGGGCTCTGACAGCAGGCTGGTCAAACAGCATGGTTTTGGAGCAGTAAACCCAGGAATTCTCACACTCCTGATCCTGCATGCTGCTGGTGGGGCTGTGGGGGAGACCTGAGTTGTGGCTGGGCTGCTGCTCCACTCTCTCCACATTCCCACCCAAGCCTGGGGTGATAATCCCATCTCACTGAGCTTCTAGACAGTCTGCAAATGCTGCCGGGATCCGTTTTAATCGAGGAAAATTCTATTTATTTGATGTCTGGAAGCAGCTGTTTGTTGTGTGCAGTGGAAACAGCCTGGCTAAGATCTGCTCAGAAGAAGTTTGTGGGCTGTCAGGAGTTATTTACTTGTGTAAGTGTGGTGTCTGTGCTGGAGAGGAGCATCCACACCAGAGTTCAGGTGCACATGGTGAGGAAAGGATGAATCTCGGCCAGCCCAATCCAGACCCCTTCCCCAGCATCCAGTAGGTGAGAAACAAGTGAGAGCAGGGCACCTGTGAAAGCTGCTTTGTGCCTCACCAGCCTCCTGGAAATACTTCAGAGCTGCAGCTATTCTGGGCTGGAAGTGGAAAAAGGCTTGGTGGCCAGCACAGCATATGCATTTCTGAGAAGCACATTTGGTTCCTGTGTGGTTATTTTTGTGTGATCTGACAGGAAAAAACTGACTCTTGAGGAGAAAGTGCTCAGGTGAGTCAGATGGCCACACGTGTGTTTGCACACAAACCTGCATGAAAACTGTCTGCACAGCCAACATTAGGTGCAGAATACACACTGCTCAGGAGTTTATATGAGCCCCAGGAAAGCTGGTTGGCTGCTGAACATGAAGATGTTGTACCTGCAGGAAAAATCCCTGATGAGCACTGCTGAAATGCAGGAACTGCAGTGAAATGCATCTCCAGAGCCAGCATTTCTGTATCCTGGCATCTGAGTGACATTTCCATCTGGGACTGAATTGATTATCCACCAATTATTTGAATTTTGAGCATGTGTGATTTCTGAAGATTTAGTCTTGCTTGTTCTGACAGTTTTACTGATCACCAGGATTTTTGAGTCACTTTCTATCTTGATTAATTATTTTTCTTCCCAGAGGCACTCCCCCTAATCCCTTAGTCACAGCCCTGCTTCTGGAGGGAGCACACCCTTCCAGCAGGCACCCAGAGGTGCTGGGTGAGGGGGCACTGCAGGGCAAGGTGCTGTCGTGTAGCAGAGCTCGGGTTTGAGAACAAAATAATCAGCACTTGGATGTGATTACAGAGACATACTTGTGAAAGGCAGTGGATTTATGAAAATGAACCACCACTTCAGCCAGAGCCATCGTGGATTGCAAAAGCAGCTGGGAGATTTGGCCTGGGAAGCAAGGTTGGGTTGGTTTTCTTCTCTCTTCGTCAGAGTTTGTAAGATATTTGGAGGGACAAAACATGTATTTCTGATTTCTCTGAGTGTCAGCCCAGGCCTTGGAAAAACCCATCTGACAGTGAGTTTGTTTGTGTATTTCCCATTTTTCCCCTCAGCGTGCTAGGCTCATTAGCAGGCCTTGGAAAAGGCATGCTTCGTCAGAAAGGGGTTTGGAAAACAAGATGCTGAGGCTCGGTGTCTCCCCAGGACAGAAGGAAGCTCAGCTGCCCTTGGAGCAGGCTCTGAGCACAGCTACACTGCAGGCTGGGGACAGTCTGCTCCACAAGTCCAGCTGCAGAACCACTGCACAGCACCCAGGGGAGATGCACAGCACCCGGGGCACTCAGGGGACGTGGCTGTGCAGGATGGGAGCCCAAGCTCAGCAGGGGCTGCCCTCCCCATGCCCTGCTTCCTCCAGCCCCCGAGCAGGGCAGAGCCTGCTGCTGCCTCCCACCTCATCCCTCCCTGGAAAACCTCCCTGTTCCTGTAGACCAAGGGAAAAGAAATGGTTTGTCCTCACTTTACAGGGAGAAGCGGGTCGTTTGGCTGTGGTTTTGCCTCTAACTGCAGCCACAGAGCAGATTGGCACTGGCAGCCAACAACCAGTGTCACCAGTGGAAATACCCTCTGCTGTGGGTCAGAGGCTGCAGTGAAATGATAAAGGATGTCTGTGACAGTGCCAAATAACCTCGATTAGAGCAGCCCCTGGTTCTAAGCCAAGCAAGCAGCTGTCTGTGATAGAAACATCATCTCCATCTCTGCTGTATGTCTCTTTCTGTAGGGCTCACCAGCTTGATCTGAAATCTCCTTAGTTGCATTGGAGATAGGAATATTTAGTTATGATATTCAAGGACAGCTAGATGAGTGCTAAAAGCTGCTGGGTAATCTGTTCTTGTGCATGTGTCTGTAGCGATAACACGTGGTGAAAAAGAATCACAGAATGTTTGGGGTGGGAAGGGACCTTACAGGAGGTCACCCAGGAACAGATCCAGGGGGTTTGGAATGTCTCCAGAGAGAAAGAGGTGTTTATTTCCCAGTCCATATCTTCAGTCACAGACCAGTCATCCTCTTCATTTCATTTGCTCCCAGAAGGTTTTAAAACTCTTTTTATAATAGGAAATCTGCTTTCTTGTGCTTACCAGAGACTAAACTATTCTGGTGTAACTTGGTATTTATCTGAGAGACTTGGTCTAGGTGATCCTGCTCAGGCAGGGGGGTTGGACTAGATGATCTTCTAGGTCCCTTCCAGCCCCTAATATCTGTGATTCTGTGATTCTTGTTGAAAATTGGAGTCAGGGAGTCATATAAAGGAGCAGGAAGGGCTGGAAACTGTGTTAAAAATCAACCCCTGCACTTGCTGCTGTTCCTTCCACCAAAGTCCTGAAACATTTCTCCCTGAGTCTCGTTCCTTTGCACAAATCAGTGCAGTCTCTACTGCTCAGATGCTTGGGTTGCTTCTCTAGCTCTAATCCCAGAGCAGGGTGCTGCAGGGCACTGGATCCCAGAGCAGGGGCCATAAGCTGTGAACAGCATCAGGACCCCTGTGCAGGGTGGCTCTGAGGACCCCCACTCATTTCTCATGTCTCTGGGGTCTCCTGGAAAGGCCTCTGATGGAAACCTTTGGGTGAATTGCCTGGCTCTGCTCATTAATGATATACTGGGTTTATTTTCTTCCTTGTCCTGTATCACTAATCAAGGAGTAATTGAATTAGCTGAAAAGAAGGGTGAGATAAATTACTGAGGAGAATTAACTGTTGTGCACCTGAGGTCAGGAGGCTCCTAGCAAATTGAAGGTGAGAATTGCCTGGACTGTAAATGAGATGCAGCAGGAGGATGCAGGGGCCCTGGAGAATGCAGGTGTACAAATATCTGACAAGCTGAGGGTCCCTGCGAGTCCTTGGGCATTTCCTCCTCTTTCTAGAGGGGAGCCAAGGGTTGCACTCCAGCTCCTGCCAGCTCTGGTGTCTGGGGAAGGGAATTTCCCTGAAATTTAACTCTGGAACCTGCTGGTAATAGCTTGGCCAGAAAGGTGTTTTCCTTTCTGTGCGAAGGTAGCAAATTGTCTGTCCCCGTGTTCACTTGCTAGCCTTTATTTTTTCCCTGATTGCTCTGTAATTTAAGTTCACCTTTCATGAGAACCACATGTGGGGCTGAAGACAAGGTATTATTTTCATGCATTGCAACACTCCCTATTACCTCCTCTGGTGCAGCTCCAGGTAAAGGTGATTCTCATCCCACGTCTCACTGCAATACATTTCACACTCTTTAGGTCTTCTCTGGCAACACTTCATTCCTGGTTCACCAGACTTTTTATTAATGTCAGAATTAGCCAGATATAAATATCTTAATTTCATTAAAGATTTTAAAAATAGAAGTGCATATTAAAAAGAAAATTGAAACTAGAAATTGAACCAGATTACTACTCAGGAAAATATTGAGCTAATGACAGCATCTTCTTTTATACATTAAAACCCCATAAATAAAGGTAATTAAATGGTAATCTAAGGAAAATAAATTATCTTTTTAAACACTAATGCCTTGAAAGAGGGCAGAGCAGCAGTTCACAGCTCGGGCAGTCTCATTTGCTCTTTTGAGCAAAGGTTGAGCTTTTAGGAGCTGCTGAATTTCTGTTTCTGCAGCGAGCTTAAAGTGATTACACTGACTCCAGGCAGAGACACTTCATTCAATAAGTTTCCTTGAGTGTTAATATTCTGTCCCCAGCAAAGCTGAGCTGCAGCTGGATGAAATAAAAACACAGAGGCTGGTGCAGCAACCTCACCATCTGCTGAACAGCTTTGGTTTTGTTCTGGAGCTGCAGCTGAAATCCACTGCTTGCATGGGGGCTAAGCTGCTGAAATTAGATGGGACCCCTGCAGTCTAATCCATAGGAACCAGCCAATTCTTTTCAGTTCTCTGTGTTTGATTAGTTGCACAGTAATTGAAGAAATTACCAATAGTCCCCTGTCTGGAAGTGATTAAACCACCAAGTGCTCATACCTATATTCTCTAAGCATCTTCCAATATTATAAGGCTTCATTTATGGCCCTTAATAAGGGCACAAATGAAAATCATCTACAGCCTTAATACTGTGGCTTGTGTGTCCCAAGCTGTTCTGCCTTGTGCCTCGGTGGTGTCTGCTCAATTGTTTCTGATTATGCTGCCTTTTAATTAAAGCACCAAAATGCTATTTATAGAAGTGGAACGTGCTTCTCAGTGTAGCCATTAACCAGAGGAGAAAGGATGGATGATGGAGATTCAGATATGACTGCTTGGACTGCAGCTACAGAATCAGTTTGCATTCACTGGGGTAGAAAAGGGAGCAAAACAGTAACAAAAACCTCTCTAAACCCTGACTTGTTGGTGATATATAATGATTTTTGCTGTTAAAAAAGTGCTGATTGAATTTTGTTAGGCTTGCAAAGAGCAGCAAAATGCAAATTGTTCCCCAAGTGTGTTCATCGAGCCCACCCTACAAGATTCCAGAATTAAAAATTCAGATTTTTTTCCTTTTGATTCACTGTGAGTTGTATTGTTCTCACAGAAGCTTTTCAGTGGTTTCTTCAGTGGGATTATTCTTGTGGAGTTTATTTAGCTCAAAAATCACTCAAATGCTCAGCCACCTTTTCAGAAAGAAAAAACATTAAAAAAACCCAAACCCAAACAACAAAAAAACCCACCAAATGTACAAAGCAAGATTTAAATGTCAGTATCAAACTAAATCATCCCCAGAAATCATAAATAGATTGGGATTAATCTCCTGTTAGCTACCAGAGTGATATTAAAGCAGTTGCTGGAGCTTTCATATCTGACCTCAGAACTTTATTCCATTCTTGTAGCTGATCTCAGGAGTTCTAATGCACACATTCTAACTTATCCCAAAATAAATGTGTAAAAAGGGTGAAGAAAATTGCCCATCTGTGGCCAGCATGTCCTTGGGATTTCATCTCAGCCTGCCCCTGCCACAGACCCTCCCAGCACCTGCTGCAGTGCCCTGGAGCTGCCCCACCAGAGCCTGTGGGTCACACCATCAGCTCTGGCTTTGCAGGGAGCACAGCTCCTGTGCCCTCTGCTCTGGGGGGCAAACCCCAGTGCCATGAGCCTGGCTCAGACAGCTGCTCACACTGCTTTTGCCACTGGCCATGGAAGGAAGGAAGAGATTAGCGAGTAAGGACATTTGTGTGGTGCCCATTCTGCATCTCCCCTCAGCAGATGGAGGGTGCTGGGACCTGTCAGAGCCTCCTTTCTCTGCTGAGGGGTTGAGCACTGACTGGTGTGGTGTGGAGGGGCAGAGATGCTCTGGGGACACTTTCATTCTGGTGGCATTTCGTTTGGCTGCAGGTTGGGCCTTTCCCTTTCTGCACCCCCAGTGTGATGCACAAGCTCCAGTGGCCTTGGTCTGCACCCCAGTCCCTGGCAGTGACTCTAGCCATGGGGTGTTCTCCCTGCTGGCAGCAGCCCCTGGCTGCAGAACATTTCTTTCTGGGAGTGAGAAACCCTGAGCTGAACAGTAAAATCACTGACCAGAATTAGTGCTGTTCTCACTCAAACCAGGACAAGAGTGAAAAAACCCCCAAGAGAGCTCAGGGGAAGCGTGGAGTTTCCTGCTGGACCTTAGGCAGCCCTCAGACACACTGCTGCAAAACATCCCAGGTCATCCAAGCCAGTGAAGGTGGAAGGCACTGGGATTGGAGGGGGTCCAGTGCCTAGGAGGTTGCTGTTTGCCCTGCCTCACACAAACCCTGTGGCCAGGCTGGGAAGCAGGGAGAGCCCCTGCCTGCAAAGCAGCCCTCCCAGCCTCTCCTCTGCCTGCTCAGGCTGGACACTCCAGTGGCAAGAGCTGTGTCTGCCCCTGATTACACAGTGCCTGGAACACCCTGTCTCGCCACGGCTGCTGCTTCTAGGAATTCAGTTCCCCCACTCAGCATGGAGAAATAATAATACTCATCCCTACTGATGGCCTTGCCTGCATCCAAGGGCTCAATGGAAATGGAGAACACAGCTACTTTTCTGGGTCTAAAAATAATTCTTCTGGGTCATGTGGAAAATCCTGGACGAGGTTATTTGTGGGAGTTCAAATGTTCAGTTGTTCTGCTGGACTTTTTCTAGGAAGTGCTGCGTGGCTGAGAGTCAGCTCTGAAATGCTCAAACAGCTCATGAAAAGAGCTGCTGTGTTGCCTTTGGAAAAACTGGATGGCACTGGAAAGAGAGAGGAAAAAAAAGTGTTAGAATGTGTTACAGCCTCACTGGGACTTGGAAACGAAACAGAGAGCTTGGGATGGACCTGTTGGGGTCACATCTCCAACTGGACCAGGAATTCATCTGGGGATAGACTATTATTGATGTGCTGTGACCCACAGTCAGGACACACCAGTGGAAATCCTGAGGCTTTCCCTGAGAATCAGTGGAAAAGCATCCTCAGGGGCTGGTGGGATGCAGTAAAGAGGGTGGTGAGATGGCTGGAAGGGAAAGGGCAGCAGTCCCTGTGCTGGCTTTTGAAAGAACATGTTATCTGCTGTCTGGCCAACACATTTGCTGTGATGCTCCACAACAGACAACCCTGCCCTGCATTTAAATTTGTTTGTTAGTAAAAATGCTGTTCTTCCCCAGATTATTTAAAGTGAGGAGCTGCATTAATCCCATCCTACTGCTGTGTGAAATGCAGAATGCCACCCCTCACTGCTGTGCCAGAAAAGGTGAGCAGATCCAGTGCAGAGCAGGTCACAGCAGTGCTAATTCAGATTAATGACCCCATCCAGCCTGTCTCCTTAGCAGGAAATGGGAAAGTGCAGGGAGGGGGGGAATGGTGATTCATAATGGGTGACTCTCTATTGGCAGTTGCACTCCGTAGAAGCTCAGATATTGTTTTGATATAAAATAATTGAGCCTGACTTCTTTCTGGGTGAGCTGCAGGAGATGCTGGGGGAGGCTGCTGGCTGTGTGCACAGCTGAGGAAGAGGAGGCTGCTGGCTGGCAGGGCACCCCTTTCTGCTGCACCCTCAGGAAACCTCCTGGGAAAGCAGCTCGTCCTGCTGCATCAGTTGCTGTGTGCAGGTGTTTGAGGTGTTTGAGAGCTGCTGCTGTCCTCTCCTCCCAGTGCTTCCTGAGGAGCTCCTTCCACACAAATCTTCATCCATCTTTGGTGAGCACAGTTGCTGCTCTTCTTCTGTCTGAGGCTTGGCAAGAGTGACAGATTTTCTTTGTGTGGTGTCTCAGATGTGAGAACACTGCATTCTGGCTACATTTATATTCACATATATATATATATTACACACACCTGTATATTTTTACTCTCTGTTTTGTTTTTTTTTATAATGATGGTGGTTGTTTTACTTCCTTGTTTATTTTTTTTGCAATGGAATGTTCATGAAAGTGCTTTTCAGGAGCTGTTTGGAACAGCAGCTGTTACTTAGGGGAGGGGATCTGTGCTACTACAGTCCATAAAACCCTCTCATCCCTGGGCTGGTTGGGGTGTATTTTCTCTCCTGTTTTCCTCATGCTGCTGTGACTGGGGATAAAATGTCCCTGTGACTTTCACCAGAGTAATCCAGAATCTCTAACTGCTGCTTCCTACACAGTGCTGCCCTTACCAGATGAAATTCTGTCCCAGGAATATGTGTATCACTTTAAACCCCTCTGAAACTGCTTCTGCTGAACTTCTTCCCCTTCCCATCTCACTCTGTTTTCACTCTGAAGCATAAATACCCATAGTCTTTGGGTCTCTAGATTGTTACCTTGACCATTTTCTTCCTCTTTACTTCACAGCTCATCTCTCCACTATGGCTGAAACCAGTGATGCTCCTGTGAGGTAAAGGTGAGATAAACACTGCTCTGGCATGAAATGCTACCAGAAACTTCAGTGAGACACCAGTGCAGTGATGTCAGGGGGGATGTGATGCAGCTCTCAGTGCTGGTGCTGTTAACTTTGGCAGCATTATTGAGAAATACTCATTTTGAGCTCATCCTTCACCTCTTCATTGACTGCACCTAAGAGGAACATCCCAGGACTTTGCTCCTGCTTCTGTCATCACATTATTTATTATGCAGCATTACACCATTCTGCAACTAGGCTGTGTGGAGAGGGATGATAAATGTGGAAATAGGAATTATCTTACCCTCCTGCTGCAGTGTAGGCTGGATGGATGGTTTATTTTGGTACCTGGTTGTGAAATCGATTGTGCACTCTCAGAAGGAATGAAGGTGAGCCAGGAGAAAGCAAAAGCTGCCACTGAGACTTGATCCTGGGAGAAAGAGCTTCTCAAAAACCCCTCAGCTACATCCTCATCCTGCTCTCGTGGGGGTTTTGTGTCCCTACTAGACATTTAAAATGTCTATATACACACTAGAGATTATATACACACTAGAGTCTGCACAAGTGGAGATTTAACCCCCCAAAACAACCCCCAGCCTGCAGTGTCTGCAGAAATTGTATTCACAGGAGGTGATGTCAGGAGGGTGACTCAGTGTTTGCACAATGCTTTGAAGATGCAGACTGTTTTGTTATTTGAGATGGCAACAAAATAAAACAAAATGTGTTGGGTGCAGCTGCTGAAGCCAAATCAATCCATTTTCAGTTAGTGTTCCAATCAGGAATTCCAAATCAAAGTGAAAAGCTGTGCCAACTGGAACTCTACAGCCTGATGGAAAGCTAGCAAGAGAGTTAATTGTGTTTTAAACAGTTGTAAATGTATTGTGATGGAGTGTGATCTGGAGCTCTCATCCTCTCCTGCTTGCCACTCACTGGGGCTGTGAATTAAGCCTTGCTCTGGGGAAGCTTTCAGGGCTTTTTTGTTTTTCCAGAAAAGAAAAATAATTGGTTGTTCTTGCATAGCATACTGTATAAACTGTCAGGAAAGCCTCTGCTCTCTGCAAGCCTCTGCTTTTTCCACTCGATGCTGCCTTTCCTCAGTAAAGCAAACCTGCAGGAGCTGTGGAAAGCAGCAGCACTGCCAGAGGCCACTGCAGAGCACCCTGCAGGGATCTCTCTGCCCTCCTGCACACTGCAGCCTCTGCCAGGAGACCAAGGGGCTGGGGTGAGTGCTCCCCTGGCTCCAGGGAGCAGTGCCAGGGCAGCTCTGGGATTCTCTGCTGCTGCTCTGCCCATCCCCATCCCCATTCTGAAAGGATCTTCCCTTTGGCTCAGGGTTGTAGGGCAGCAGCCAGTGTCTACTGAGTGTCAGACAGAGGAATGTGCTCCCTGCCCTTTTGCAGAGGCCTTTGAGCTCTCTTGCCCCAGCTCTGGGGACACAGCCATGACTGTCATGAACAGACTGATGGCTCAGGGCTCCCAGCAGCAGCAGGGCTGGCCTCCAGCTCCATGCAGGACAGCTCTGATTCAGCACTGCTTCCAGCTCATGCCTCAGGCTTCAGAAAGTGATGGCATACATCCTCCTGGTGCACCCTGTCTGTGGAGCAGGCAGAATAACACCTTAGCTTCCCAGCAGCTCAGGCAGAGAGCCTGGAAAACACCAAACCCTGCACTGAAATTAGCAAAGGGCAACTACTTTTACCTGCCAAAGACTTGCCTCTTTTCAGGAAGGCTCTGTGTACTTTGGGGTTGGATTTTCCCTGATTTCAAAGGGCCTGGGAGGTGTCTCTCGGGCTGTTGTGTTTGGTGAGACTTGTCAGTAGAAAGCACCTTCACAAGAGGCTCATTCATGGCTTGCTTGCTTTCACTGAGGGCAGTGTTTGCTGGTGGAACCATCCTGTTTGAGTTCTGCTGGTCCCTGCCGAGGAATGCCTTCACATCCCTGGTTTTATTTTCTTAATGCTTTTGAAGTTGCTCCTTCCTAAAATACAACTCTTGGTAAACATTTCAGCACTTTAGTTTGGCCTAAATTTACACGAGGATATTAAAGCTCCAAAATAGTTTTATGAGGAAAAAAAAAAAAAAAAAAGATGGCTCTGGGAGCCTTTCTTTTCAATATCTTTTAGTTAAACTATCTACACAAGTAACTGCCTTATAAACAGGTTTCTGTTGCACTCAGTTGTAAATCACTGCAGCTGTGTGCAGTGCTGGGCTGTGAGCAGCAGGACAGTTCCTGCAGCCAGAGTGAACAAGATCACTGGAAAGACATCCCCAGCACTGAAGATAGAAAAAATAACCTTAAATCTAACATCTCTGCATCACAAGGAATAAACAAAGGAAAGATGCAAATACACTTTTCTGCTCAGCAGCACCATGAGCCAACAGTTCCACTCCCCGAGAAGCTGCTGGGGTTCTGTGCTATGGCAGTGGTGGCTCCTTATGTGGCCTGATGGTGGTGGAGAGGCTCTACAGGCAGGAGAAAATCAGAGTGCAAAACTCCAGTGGCATCCTCTGGGGTTCTCTGTTTTTCCAGCCCCAGAAAAATCTTTGAGTGCAGCAATCAACTGCAAACATGGTCCGTGGTTGTACAGTACTTCACAAAGTCTTGATCACAGCAACATCACCAAAGCTCTGGAGGATACACATCTTTTCTAATCAGCATCTTGACAACTTTGACTTTTCAAGTGCTTTCAGAAACTCAGGAGCTGTGGTTCCAGGTGGTGCAGCTATAGGGTGAATAAGAGAGCTACTGGCCACCACCACAGCTGCTGCTGTGGCCAGATCAGCTCACTAGATGTCAGCCAAGACCAGGTGAGTAGAAAACTACCTGTCTGAACACTGCTCAACCCGGGGAAAGCCTCGGCTGCTGCAAAACACTGCAAACCACCCTTCCCACCAGTACTGCCCTGTGTTCGTCAACTGGGAGCCCAGCACCCTCCAGGGGAGGTCTGAGCAGTGCAGAGCAGAGGGAGGAGCCCCTCTGGAGCTGCTGCACAAGGGAAAGCAGCTCTGAGCTGCCACTCTCAACTCAGTGCTCCCCAGGAAAATGAGCAATAATGTCATCCCCTAGTCGCAGTGATGGGGAGAATCACGGGGCAAAAGGACAGGAAAAAGGAAAAGAAAGCAGTAAGCCAAAAATGAGAGCATTGCATTTCCAGCTGCTCTGGGAGCAGAATAACCAGGCTTCTTTTTGCTGTAGTTAATGTGACCAATTAACACAGCACTAATTAATTATTAACAGCTTCTGAGTGTATGTTGTCACGATGCACCTGCTGGATTGGCTTTGAGTGACAGCCTGAAGAGTTTCCCTTTCTTTGCTGCCCATTTTTACTGCCTCAGGTGATCTGAGAGGCTCCCCAGAGTGGCCTTTGGGCTTGCCTGGGTGGCTGTGGCACTGCTTTGCACATCCCACTGCTGTCTGGCTCCAGGTCACACAGGAAACAACCATGTCTTGGGGGGTAGGTGTAAATGGAAACACAAATCCCACCCATAGCAAAACCTCTGCATTTTAACAGAGGAAAAGGGAGAGCTTAAAACAAGTCAGCTGCAGCTGAAGAGTTCAGAACTAAAGAAATGGTTTTGAGACTTGGAACTTTTAATATTAGAAGTGCAGAAATTTGTCTCTACAAGCTCCAGATTTGGGTGGATTTTGGGATTCTTCTAAGGAGAAGAAAAGCTTTTTGAGATTTATATTGAGTCAGCCTATGAAGGAAAAAAAAACCTCTTTGATCATGTTCCTCTCCTCTTGCTGTGCAGGGGATAAAGGAGAATTTTCAGGTCTAAGTACAACTTGATTTTTGCCAGAGTAAATGAAACAACTGCTGAAGGTTGAAAATGGAACTGAGCAGAGGTGTGGGACCTGTGCCTGTGTTTGATGTGATGTTTGGGCTTTTCCCTTTCATACCCTTCAGCACTGGAACCAGGGGAAATTTGTTAAAGGAGTTCTGATGTTGAATTAAATTAGAGACTTAAGCACAAAATAGGAGTGTTTGAAGAACTTACTGGGGAGAAAAGGGGAAAGCCACTTTGAGGCAGAGGAGGAAATAAAAGTACTGGATGACTTTGAGGATTCAGTAACTTCAATGTTCTGTGTGTAAAATGCAGGGTAGTGCCAGGTTTGATTTTAAACCAACCCAAATTCAGACAAATCCAATCCTGCTGGTCTGCCTCTTGTAAAACCTGGGAGCTGTTCTACCAGCAACAAGTGTGAAGCTGGTGCCTCATTCCAGTTACACCAATCCTAGAGATTGCTCCCTGGCTGGGCAAGAGGCTCTTCCTGGGTGGTGGCAGAGTTTCCTCTGAGATGTTTGCCTGTTGTCTTCTGTCAACTGCATTTTATTTATTATTTATTCCACTTCCAGTGGAGTTTTAAAACTATTTTAGCTTGACTATCAACTTCAGTCATTTTTCCATGATATGACTATTAATGGGACAGAAAGAGATCCTAGAACAGGTATTTCAGACTCCTTGTTAATTTTGCAGCTCCAGTCCTGGCTGTAATGAGGAAGAGGAAGCCCAGACTCAGCTGACAGCACCTGATGAGCCCCAGCTCCTGCATGCCTCCCAGACAGAGGATCACAGAGCTGCTGCTTCTCCTGAGGAAACCTTGGCAGTAAGTGTAAGTGCAAGGGTACAGTGACAGCTCCTGTCTCCCAGGTGTGTTTTTGTTTCAGAACTTCACTGCTGTGGAAGCACTGGGTGCCATTGCTCAGTGTTGCTGAGCCCACGAGTCCACAATGAAGTTGGAGAAAAAAGTAAAAAAAAATTAATGTGAATTTAACCACAGGCTTCTTTCTAGAGGACAAGTGCCAGCTTGGTGCTTGCTCTTCCCCTGCCTGCTCCTTTGGGCAGACAGAGTAATTCATGATGCTGGTGTCCTTCCCTGGAGGCTCAGCAGACTGTCCCAGCTTAGGCAGTGCCAGTAGATTTAATTCTCCTCCCTGCATGGGCTCATTGACTCATCTACACATTTTCCAGGCCTTTGTTTTCTGTTTGGGCAGGTGCATCACAGCATCCCCCAGGAAGCAGAGATGCTAATTGCAAGGGCTCTGCATGCAGCTTGAACCTGATGCTCTTGCAACTGTCAAACTGCCATTCAGTGTTGGGTTTGGTTTGTGTTTTGTTGAGTACTGTGAACCAAACCCAAGCTTTAATGCTGATTCTCCAGGGTTGTGTTTGGGATGCAGAGCTGTGGGAACGTGGAGCTGAGTGTCACATGAAGGAAGGGGAACCAGGCAAGGCCATTAGTGACTGGAGAGCTGCTGTCAAATCAAGGAATGATAACACTGAAGCCTTCCATGGAACCAGCAGAATATATTATCAGCTGGGACCATTACTCAGGTAACTCTGGTGTTTGCTGTATAATTAAAAAATTAATTATTCCCATATGTCCCTAATCAGTCCTGCCCATAACTGCCCTTGCCCAGCCTGGACTCTTCACTCTGCCCTGAGCTGGGCAGATGGCAAACCCTGGAGCTCCTGGCTCACTGTGCTGAGGTTTGCTAGCTGGCCATCATTCAGCCTGGTGAGTTTGAGAACAGGTGGCTTGTTTTCCTCTGAAATCTACCCCTGAATTGCCTATTTTTAAAGACTTTTGCCTCTCTGAAGAGGTATTTGCTCTAATCAGGGTCTGACTGAGCAGCCTTCACAGTGAAGAGCCAGGCTGGGGCTTGGCTGAGATTCCATCAGGAGACCATTTGGGTCTCAGCCAAGCTTTGTCTGTTTCAGGCAGCATTGCTTTTGAAAATACAGCTGATTGTCATTTTCCTGGGTATCAACCTGAGCTGTGTTGATAACTGCTG
The DNA here is from genome assembly GCA_024611195.1 of Ceyx melanurus. Taxonomy (NCBI): domain Eukaryota; kingdom Metazoa; phylum Chordata; class Aves; order Coraciiformes; family Alcedinidae; genus Ceyx; species Ceyx melanurus. The sequence continues at coordinate 36,562 of JANHGL010020597.1, read as the reverse complement.
AGTATCATTCCTTTACCAGGACATTACATGGGCAGCTGTTGTTCTGGACAGCTTAGAGATGCTGTTCTGTGTCTGCAGCAGAAATACCATATTGTGTACTCATGGCTTTCTAGTTGGTGGTTTGTTCTTTCTTTATTCCCCTCTCTGACTCCCAGTGAAAAGTGAAGTCTGAGAGTGTTTAGGAAATATTAGGAAAGAAAACCATCACTACTGATGATCACTACTACTCACATTTGCTTTCTCCTCTCCAGAAGCCATCAGTCAGTCCAGAAGATCTGCACCAGGAGCACCCACCATGATGCCCTGAGCCAGAGCAGCAGCCCTGGGAGAAGGTACAGTGGTGTGCAGCTTGCACAGGCTTTTTTTCTGGGCATTTAAATGCAGTCAGTGTCTTAAAAACGTGTTTTTTTTACCATGCACTTTGATTCTATTTGATGTTGTTATCCTAATCAGCATGGGTTGCTGCACAGTTGCTGAAATGGCTGCTGATTATTTTGATGAGTGTGAGTGGAATGTTGTTGTACCCCCATTAAGTCATCTTTACAGCATTGGGCTGTGTTCAGGTGTTCCATGGACCATGCCCTTGCGCCCCTCACCTAGACACATTTCAGCAGCAGTGTCAGGCAGCTGTAGAGATAAAAGGTAGTTCTGGCTGGGGTGGTGTCAGGCCATTTTAGACCTTGCATTTGCCATCTCGAGGTGGCAGCATGAAGGAATGAGGTGCTGGGGCAGAGGAACAGCCCCTGCTTCACCTCCATGGGCTCTAGGGCTGCTGAAGCCACTAAACTGTTCTCTGCAGCCTGCATTTTCTGTGCAGGGTTTCATAAGATGCTGTTAGAGGGTTCCATCTACAGCCTGGGCAAGGAGGGCCTGGGTAATGGTGTCTGAGCACACCATTATGTTATCTAGCTGCTTTCAGAGCTCGGGAAGATAATGTGCTAGTAACAAGAAAAAAACTCTGCAAAATGGTATTTAGTGAATCTCATTTTCTCATTTCCACCAGAAACCAGCCTTGAGAAGGGGGCTTGGGCTGTCTGCTCCACCTCAGTGCTCACACGTGCAGCTCCTTTTGGGGTTGTTTTAGCCAAATGAGTTGGGGAAAGACTTAGACTTTAAATCTGGAGAAAAGCAGTTCCATTACTTTCAGTGCTTATGGAACAATTTTCCTTTTCTGTATTCTGAGGTTGAATTCTTCTCTGTAGTCTGGGGCTGAATTCTTTTGCTTTACCCCCCAACGAGAAAAAGTCTTTTTGATTTAAACATTGATGAGGCAGCTGTTGTTACTAATAGCATGCTCAGTGGTTTTTGTCTCTGTGAGAAATTAATCACCAAGAGATGATATTCCTCACCTCTTGACGTTCACTTCAAAAATAAGATACCTGTTTTGTTCTATTTTTAGGCCTCCTTGAGTCAAATGAAGAGCATAAAGGGGATGGGTGTGGTGTCAGGCAGTCCTCCTAGGTCATAGACTTTGTACCTCTGCAGTGACCTGGTCCCTCTCAGCTGGAAAACCTTCTTTGCCTTGTAAGAAAAAGGGTGGGAGGCACCAGCAGCATTTCAGAGAGCTGGTTAACACTTGTACAAAGGGTTTTCTCTAAAAAAAACAAAACCAAACTTTGAGGAAAACTTGTCCTCCTTGTTTTTTCACCAGCAGAAGCCAAAGTGTTTTGTCCAAGCAGCAAACGAGTGTCCAGTGTTGTGAAAGTGGAATAGGAAGTTTGTTTTGTTTGTAACAGGTATGAAATTGTTGGCATGCTGGAAATACTTTGTGGAAGTTTGGTTGTTTTTTTCTTTCCATAACCAGAAGATTGCAGTGGTATCAGATGTCTTGGTAATACAAATTCATTAGCAGTTCCTGCTGCCTTGCTCAGAAACAGTGAAAAACAAATGTAACACCTGCTGAGAACCAGCATCTGCTAGGAAATAATCTGATGCAAGTGCTTTGTCTAATTGGAGACACCCAGGAGCCTTGGATCTGCAAATGAGACTTGGAGGATTATGACAGGCAAGGAAGAGCTGTCTCATTAAAGACTTCAACACTTGCTTTCCTTCATCAATCCTGGAATCAAAGAATGTTTAAACTAGGTGTCTTCAGCAGGGTCACTGACACACACCCCAAAAGAATGAAAATCCCAACCTGCAATGACAACTGTCAGCATATTAGCAATCACAGAAGAGGGACTGTTACAAAATCTTAGGAGTAAAAAGGTGAGAGAATATCTAAGATGCTATGAAGGTTGGGTAATAAACCAGTACACCTAGGGCTGAACCTGCTGTGGACTGTTAGTTTTTGCCTCCTGTTCCACTTTATCAGTGTTTAATTTTTAAGTAGGAGAGAAACAAATCCCTTGGCAAGACATTCTTAGTGTAGATGACCAAGAGTCAGGTGAGTGAACTGGGGATGAAAACTGGAAAGAATTACTGGAAGCAGCCAAGAATAAATTTGTGTCAGGGTGGTGGATGGGAAGAATTAGAGAGGCCTAACTGAAAGTCAGCATTTCCCCAGACACAAAACTCAGGCCAGAGAACTAAAAGTCTCTGTATTTCAGTAATCAGCTTAATGCAGGTAGTAGGCAGAGAGCAGTCTGAGTGCTCATGTTAATGTGTCCCCCAGGCTGACAGAATGCATCTCTCCAGAGCTGAATGCATCCTTGGTTAAAATCCTCTGGGCAAACTGTGAAGAAACAGAAAACCACAGGTACTAGGAAAGCAGCTCGTGCTGGTTGGAAGAAAGAACCCAACAGGTATGCATGGATTTCTCTTCTGGTTTTGTATTTAATTTAACACTTTAAATAACATGTAACATAGAATATTTGACATTAAAGAAGGTGCCAAAGAAGAGCTGTAGCTTCCATTCTCTTCAGAAGACAGTTGCTGCTGCTGCTCACACACAGGCCCTGCTACAGTTCATCGTGCTTCACACCTGCAACCAAAGGGAAAAGAAATACACACAATATACTTCATTATATGAAGTGTAATGACTTGCTGTGCAAAATGCAGAGAAAACACTTCAGCATTTCCCTTTCTATTTCTCACTAGTCAGTCGGCTCAGCAACATGAGCCTCACTTCCAGAGCCTCACAGAAAGCTGCTCAGCACCTTACACAAAAAGTCCTAAACTTCATTACAGCACTGAGTTTGTAATTAAGATTTCCAGTTAAAGTTCCAGCTTGAGACTGGAAACTACTTGCCAAGGTTTGTCTTCAACATGAGAGATGAGATTACCTTATTTTTGTTTCTCATTCCTCTTAAAGCCAAGTCTTATTGGAAGTCCTGTAACACTGTTTTTTCATGCTGTTTAACTAACTTTTTTAAACTTGTTTGAAACAAAATTTACTTGTAAATGAAACCCCCCTTAGTCTTATTGCAGCTCCATGCATGGGAGTTTTTGGAGCTAAAGAATGTGCACGTTACCTTTCTGGAAGGCTGCTGTGAGGTTCTGCTGGTCCATGTGCTGTAGGAACTGCTGTATCTCAGCATCATACAGCCCCCACTCAGGAACTATCCTGGCTGCAGCCTCCAGCTTTGGCTCTTTGGTCTGAGGATTGTTGCACTGGAAGGTGAAAAACACTGGGTGTAAACACAGAAAAAGTGGAAATCTCACCTTTCCAAGGAGCTTGGCTAAAATCAGCACTTACTGTCTCCTTGAAGGGCAGTGTGCAAGGTCAGTTATATCTTGATAGGAATAAAACCCAAATAAATACAATCACACACAACAAACTGTAAACAAACCCTGTTTAAATAACTCACAGCATTTGACTGTAAACTATTTCCTTTCCCAGCTGCTCCTGACTACCTGGATAGCAGACAGAGCCAGCCAAGGCTACTGAGAGAGGGGAGACACAAGATGGACATCCACATCCTGAAATTAAATCTGGTATGTGCTTTATTAATTTTGTGATTCTTCTTCTAGTGTTGTTGAAAAACATTTATTTTATGGAAGTAATAAATACATCTAAGCCTTATAAAAGGGGATTGAAAGAAGGTCTAGTAACTTCATTTCAGGCTTTCTTGAAAAGAAAGCATCAGTAGCTGCAGCATCAGAGAAGGAGAACACATGTGCAGCTGTGGAAGCCCCCAGTGCTGTTCAGACTCAGCAGCATTCAGTTTAGGTGGAGTTTTCAGCTCTAACCAGAGTGAAGTGGGTGCAGAGGAAGCACTGAGAGTGGAGGAGAAAAGCTCTGTGTAGCCTGGCAAGGGAAGAGCTGCCAGTGCCCCCAGCAGAGCTCCCCAGGACCCTCCCCACTGCAGGGACAGGTACAGACTGAAGCTCTACCCAGTGTAACTGGCCATTGACTCACCAGGTCTATTGTTTTAGCCCTTTCCTTTGAGGCATCATCACACCAGGTTTCACACCACAGCCACTCCTGAGGCAGAGACTTAATAGGCACTTGGTGAATCATGTTATTGGGAAGGTCCTGTGCAGATGTTGGAAAAGCATTAATTAGCATTGAGTGTAATAGAACCCATGATCAGGCAGCTGCTCTACAGTGGACTGTCAGCCTGCTACCCCTTCTGGAGGGTGTTCTTATGGTCACACTTTGGCAAGGCACAGTGCTGAACCTGACAGAACAACACAGCCCTTGAAAAGGGTATCATTTAATTCACAGACATCAATGAAATCCCCATTGCTGAGCTACCATGGCAACTTCAAATGCTGTGAAGTTACCAATTGTTATATGGAGTAGAAAGGCAGCTGCTGGTTCCAGGAGTTAAAGTAAATAGCAGCAAATTTAATTTAAAAAACCCAAACCAAACAGAACAAAAAAGTTGCTTATTCTGTCAGAAGTGATTAATCTTCAAACACCTAACCTACATCTAGAAGATCAAAGGAAGGGTAGTGAGTAGTGACTCAGAACAAGGGTAAGACCAGATTGTTTTTCAGTGCCAGTGTCAAAATTCCTGTTCATCCCAGGTATATGAACTGCTGGAAGTCTTCCAGACTGTCACACACAGCATCTGAAATGGTTCTGAGGTGATTTACACAGGAGTGGTTGCACATTTAGGCAGGTGACCCACAGAACTCCTCTACAGCAGCATCCTTATTAGAAAACAGAACTTCAACAAAATATAAACCATTTCCTTTTAATGAAAGGTTCTGTACTCATTCTTTTCCACTGATTTGCATTCTTGACTTAAAGAACAATAACATTATATGCTTGGGGACTGCACCCTGCACCCACCTGCTGAGATGAAGACTTCACCCCAGGGTGCCCATGGGCAGCACCCACTAGAGTGCTTTAGCACTTGGCTTACCAAGATTAAATTCACATTAATGGGAAAAAAGACAAAAGAGGAAAAATCTCTTGCTAAATAAGAATATCATTAGAGATTATAATTGGAAAAACAAAAATGCAGACAGCATTTACAAATAAAGGGCAGCAGTCCCCTGTGCTGCCTTCTCACTTGTCATGGTGAGCAATTATTTAGAGGAACCATCATTAGTTTCCTATCTGTGCTCATATCCACACCTGGAAAAGAGCAGCACTAAAGGGCAGCTTCAGAAGCATAAAACATCTAGATTGAGAAATGAAACAAGGCCATGCATTCTGAGAGAGAAAGGAAAGCAAGCCCAGAGAGCTCAAAGCCACATCTACCTGATCTAGGTTTGACAGACTGTTGGGATCTTGGCTAAGAGCCTGGTACTGGCCCCGGAGCCTATCTCCAGCTGCAAGCTCTCTGAACTTCTTAAGATCCACAACATATAAGGCACTACAAGGATTAGAAAATAACCATCAAAATACAGCAGTGAACAAAAAGAAACAAAAAGAATTCAGGTTTGTGGAGTTTCACCTTCATTTTAGGTAACATTAATAAATCACAAGCGACCAAAAGCCATCCCCATCCTGAGGGCGTATCTGCAGCCCCACCTAATGTGGTATTTCCAGCCCAGCCTGGAATACAGCTGCCCACCTGCCGTGGTATTTCCTTTCCCCAGGTGTGCTGCCCACCTGCCGTGGCATTTCCTTTCCCCAGGTGTGCTGCCCACCTGATGTGGTATTTCCTGTTGCCCAGGTGCGCTGCCCAGTAGCCCGCCGTCCAGAAGCGGAAGGCGTCCATGCCGGGGCGGCTGTCGCAGAAGGGGGTGTAGCCGTAGGGAGCTCCCTGCAGGTCCAGGTCCCGCAGCTCCTGCAGGTCACTCCTCACAACCTACACACACACACAGGCTGCTGGGGAGTGTGCCCGAGGTGCAGTGCACCTGCAGTCACACACTTCTCTCTCCAGGGCATCCAGGCTGAGACTGTTCGTTTCTAATGGCTAAAGTGGAACCATTTAATCTCCTGCAACCCCACTGGGACCAAAACTGGGATAAAAAGGCCAGGGGAAATGAGCTTGGATCAGTTTCAGCTCAAATGATTTCATCATGTTTCTACAATATTATTTTGTTCCTACCTGGTCAGCATCGACAAATATTATTTTATCCACAGCCAAAGGGAAAAGAACATCCAGGAAAAGTATTTTGTATCCCCAGATGATCCTTTGTTTCTCTGTCTGTTGGTAGAGCCAGCGGGGCCACTTGTACTGCACCAACTGGTACTCAAAGCCATACTTCTCAGCCATGTGAGGAATCACATCCTGGGAGGGGAACCACCAGAGAGAAGAGTTCATTACCACACAAAACTGGGCTTTGCCCTCCATAAAAGATCTTCACACAGGAGACTTTTGGTGTTTAATTCACAGAGATCCTTTCCAACTGGGAACATTTAATGTGTAATCACTCAATTACAATTTAAACACAAAAAACAAACCAACCAACCCCACAATGAACTTTAAACTTTGGAGAAAAAATAAAAAGGGAAGATGTTTCTCCTACCTTAAATCTTGGAGACAGGTAGTTTTTCAGAAACCAGAATTTAACTGGAGTTTTGGTATGGCGTAGGACAGAAAGCATCATAATCCTGTGGAAACAGAAGTCTGCATTAAACCGACAAATACACACAGGTCATCAAATTCCAACTGCATCTCACAGGCATATATTATATTTTATATATATACACACAACCCTTTATCCCAGTTCAAGTAGAAGTTTCTATTTCTAAGATTGCTTTGAAGAGCATACGTTCAAGATGACTCTGAGGTGGGTTTCTTCAACCCAGATTGGGAAAGGAGAACAATTTCAAGTGTTGGTAACTGAGACGAAAAGCAGTGGAAAGAGAAAGCACAGCTCCCATAAGATCCTCTTCAGAAAACTCTTTGATAACTCTAAAAATCACTATTTTGGGTTTTCTCCTTTAAAATAAACAAGCCTTTCCCTTTATGAGGCTGCTGAAGGAAAGAAGGTTATTTTGGAACATCTGTTTGCTGAATCCCTTTGTTCTCAAAGATGAGTTTGGGCCTCACTGTATAAAGCTTCTCTAGGTTTTGACAATTTATTCTCTACACCTCATTTACAAAGTCAGGTTAAGCTGCTGGATATTCAACATTTACAGTGTCCCTTTGACCCTTCCTTACCTCAAAAAACGTTCATATAAATGGCCTGAAGCAACTGAAAAAATGTTAAGAATATCACTTTTCTTTTCCTGCTCTTCTGAGGGACTTTCTTCTGAGGACCTGCAGAGTCATTACAGAAAGACAACACCACTGAGGAACATGAAGCCTTTCAAGAATAAAAATGAGTAACAAACATAACAAGTGCCCCTCCTACAGGATTCATTCATGTTCCACTCCTCAAACCAGTTTCTTTGACATGGGGAAATCAAAGCACTGGGATTCACTCAGGATTTTTGCCAGTGCCCCAGTTGTCACTCCTGAGAACATGATCTTTGAGATGCTTCTCATGAACCAGGTGTCTGAAGGGAATGATGCTCAGAGAGCAGCCTGGCCACTGCTGCCACAACACGATGGCCAAAGGCCACCTGATTTAAATGCTGCAGAAAGACAATTAACATGCAAAGGGAAAGGAAACAGAGCTGTACCAGACATCACAGCTTAGCCTGTCCTCCCCCTTCATTTACATTAAAAGGCCCTCGGGAGCTTTTAGGCAAGAAGCACTTGCTGTGAGTAATGAGAAGCATGTTAAACTACAAGCAGACAATGCACTACCTTCTGGCTGCTTCCCTGTGCCCTCTTTTTCCAGCAGTTCCATCAGTAAGGAGCTCTTCATTCACTTTATCAGGCTTCTTCTGCACCTAGTCATTCAAACACATGTGTCATTTGGGAAGCTGGCTGGTAACAGGAGCTACTCCAGCAGTGGTGTCTAGCTGGTGCACTTACTGGCCAGAGCTGCACCAACACCCAGTTCTGTTTCAGTAGAACACTGAACTGCATGAAACTGAAGAGTAAAAAATGGAATTTCACACTTCTAAATGATGTACAGAATTTACTGTAATAAAAGTAATTGTGAAGAAATAAATGGTGATTGAAAATTCAAAGGGCACGTCTCAAGAGGGGGTCATCCCCTTGGGTTGGGAGTCATTCATTACACAAAATCTGTCAGTATTTCAGTATCCATGCTCCAGTTCAATACAGGCTCAGACACGTAAGCATCACTCAAAAGGGGAAACACTGCAGACCAAAAAAAGCTCTCTCTACACACCTGGACTTTGATAATTTTGCCTCTGAAGTTGTTCAATACCACGATGACATCTGCCAGGTCAGCTCCAGAATCTGTCCCTTCATGGCTGTGAGAAAAAAACCACCATAAAATGTACTGGTTCATTAGAACATGCATTATTAACTGTGTTTAATTAGTGGGTAAGGTTTAGCATTGCTGATATTTGTAGAAATAAAATTTCTTCACTTGCAATTGTCTCTTAATTCAGAGGCAGTGAAGACTGGCTGTCCATGAGCTCCAGCCACACTGCACCAGTCTGGAGCATCAGCCTTCCAGCTGCAGCATGTTGGGAATGCCAGAATAACATCAACAGACCCACGAGTGGCATTTTGGTGCAAGCAGCTGCATAACGTGGCCTGTGCTGGGAACAGGGCAGGGGCCTGGCAGCTGTGTAGGAACTTGGGCTCCTTTTCATCAGCTCTTTCTTTCCCATGGGCATGTGTGGCAGGGCTGGGGCAGTTGAGGGGCAGCACTCACGAGAAGAACTGGTAGATCTCAGAGCTCCCCTCCCGCAGCCGCAGCGTCCAGGCACCCGGGTTGGCTTTCAGCTGAAAGTACCCCTGGGAAAGCAGGAGAGAAACTCACCTGTCCTGCCAGCATTCCAGAGACAACCCCCAGTGCTGCAACACTTGGCACTGCAGCCAAAGGTACACCCTGCACCTGCTGTCAGCTGGCCCTGGCAGGGATGCTCCCAGTAGCACCCTCTGCGTGTCCATGCAATGCCTCCCGGAGCCCCCTGTGCTGGGCTGGAGCTGGGAACATCCCCACATCCCCACCCAGGGCACAGAGTGAGCAGCAAGGAGCCATTCTTGAACTGACCCCAAATGGAAGTGTTTTCTGAAACCTGAGAAGTCACTCCAGACAAAACTTCCAAGGTAACTTAGCCCCTTCCAGTGTAGAACAGCACACAAGCTACTCCCACGTGAAGCAAGCTTGGAAATGAGAAGGATCATTAAAAGTCTCATCAAATTTAACATTATTGAGTAAAAATAAGTGACTCTCAGTGTATTAAGCTGTGTTGTATTCCTGGATACAGTACTTACAGAGAATAGCAGATAACTGATCTTTGCATCAAAACTCTTCTTTCCCTATCAAATTGCCTCAACCAATAGAAAAATCAATCTTTTGCCTCAGAAATGACAAGACCTTCTCCCAGTGTCTGCAGGGGAACCACAAGAAGGCTGAGGAGGGACCTTCCACAAGGGCCTGCAGTGGTAGGATGAGGGGTAATGGTTTGAAACTGGAAGAGGGTGGATTTAGATTGGAAACCAGAAGTGAATTCTCACTCTGAGGGTGGTGAGGCACTGGATGAGATTTAAGGTCCCTTCCAAAGCAAGCTGTTCTTTGGTTCTGTTCTACAGCCTGCTACACAAACACAATCACTCTGGAGAAGCAGAGGAAGTCTCAGGTGTGGATTTGTCCTACTCAGGCTTTAAACACTTAACTGAAGCATTGAAACCTTATTTTCTCTGGATCATGATGTAACAAAAATGGTTATTTTAATCAGAATGCAATTCAAACCTCACCTTTGCTGGTGGAATCTCCATCTGAAGAGAACTCCTACCATCCACGTAGGACAACTAGGTGCCCAGTTTAGGTGCATTTCAGATAAGGATCTAAAATCAGGTTACATCCAAACCAGCAGCAGAAGAGGAGAGGGAAAGCTCAGTAAATTAGAGATGCACATCTCTTGCAGTCCAGGATTGGAACATTGCTAAGCTTGCAACACAGAGATGCATTCAGAGGCCAAGGAGCTCCCAGAGCTGTCATGAGCTGTGCAGCTGTGGTGGCTGCTGCAGTGAACTCTTACCAGGTTGGCCATCACAACTGTGTCCACTGTGGCAGGGCTGTTCCTGGTGCCCAGGGTGAGCTGCAGCCCTCGAGGGGGCTGTCCAGCTGTCACATCAAAGCAGTGTCCTTCCAGCAGGATGTATTCCAGCTCAAACTCTGCCTGAGCTGTCCCTGTCAGCTGCAGGAGGAACATTTCATCACCAGTTATGACATTTACCTCTGGGATTTACCTCACCCAGAATAAACTGCCCCAAGAACAGCAAGGCCCTTCCAGAAGGAACTGAATTCACTTTTCTAACAGGTATCCCAGGTAAAGCAGATCAATCACTGCTTGGAGGAACCTGCTCTCTGAAGCATCTCAACTTTGGGAAGGCAAATCTCAGCCTTTATGTTCACTATACACCTTCCAAACACACAGCTTTAGTGGGTTAAACACCCTCAATATTTTGCATAGGTTTGGTGACTGAAACACATCCAGTGATTTTATATCTGATTGTAATTTTAAAAAACCCACAAAAGCTAAATTTAAAAAATAAACTAAAAAAATGTTAAATGTATTTTAATTTACATATATAAACAGCAATATATTCAGGGTTATTTGAAGATTTACCTACATTAATTATTACAAAAAATATTTACCAAAGAGAGACATAAAAAGCTAGCAGAGAGAATCCCTTAATTGCTTTGTTTTTTATCTTTAAGGAAAAAAAGCATTTCCATAACCATTATAAAGCTCACCACAGCAGACAAATTGCTTTTACTTGTATTCTGCATTCTGAGCTTTTAATTTTTCTTTTAAGACTCTGGGTTCTCTGAAGTGAGAACGTGAAAAAGAAGAGGGAAATAAAACTGGCAAAATACTGACCAAATAATAATTTCTGGGGGAGCAAAGCCAAACCTGCCACGGGCTTCCCAGTCCCCCTGAGGCAGAGGGAGGTTTGCAAACTGGCACTCACGTCCTGCAGACAGATGTTGTCCAGATCACAGGAGCTGCTGACTGCCTCCACCAGCCAGCTGTCAGGAGTCTCCACGTTGAGGGTCAGAAGGGGGGACTCTGGCAGTTCCAGGAATTTTGCCCCAGGCTCAGCAGGAAGGTGCTTGTTGATCCCATAGGTTAATTCTGGCTGCAGAACAAACCGATAGAAGCTGTGGGGAAAAAGAAGAGTTCACCCAAATAAACTGACTGGGGCATACAGCTCCAGGAGCACAAGGGAGTCTGTTTGTGAAGGGAATAGATGCTGTGAAGGCTGCCTGCACCAAGATCATCTAGTCCTCAGAAACACTGACACCTACTCACCTCTTCAGTGGCACTTCTGACAGCTGAGCTCTGCAGTTCCAGAACAACCTGAGCTTCACATTGATAATCTCTTTGAGCACCTACAGAAAAAAATATCTGTGTGAAAAATGGTTCTTGGGGAAAAAAGCTCAAGTGATCCCTTCAGCATCCTGCCATTTCTCAAGCTTCAGTAGAAATCTCAAACATTCTAAAGCTCTCAATATATTTGTGTATTGAGGGATATGTCAGATATTCCAAATCAAGACCTGCCCTTTTCTACAACTGCAGGGTTTAGCACCTTCCATTCTGCATTGTCAGAATATTCAAGTTTTCCTCTAGGGATGCAGTTCTTTAAAGAGCAGCTATCCCCACTTCCCAATGCTTGAGTAAATTAAATTATTATATTTCCAATGTTGTGGTTTCTAGAAGATTTTTAAGCACTTCAAAGCTTGTAAATGTGTAAGTACAACGTGTGCCTTTTATTCAATAACCACTCTTACAATGATGGCTTTCATTAAAGTTGATGTACACAGTAAATTGTTGGATCTAGTAAAGGTCAGAGAATTACTTTAACACTTAATTACCTAATAATTTTAAATGCCAGTAATGGATTAATAATGTGTTAAACTATTCAATCATCTTCAAAACATTCCAGTAAGTTCAAATGCTTCCACTTCTTTCCCAGTTCCTTCATCTGTTCCTTTCTAAAATCCTGATTTTTCTGGATGCTGTTATATAGGAAACATATATTAGGCCAGTATTTTTTGTCTGGTGTTTGTGAGCAACCCATTTTGTTTCAAGTTAACAAAGTTCTTAATTTCTTTAAAGCACTCTTAATAACCTTTCCCAAGTTATCTTGCTTCTGTGATGTTTGATCCAAAGCAATTATCTGAATGCACAAAGCAGCTTCATGGGTATTATCAGAGAAGCAAAGAAAATATTGTTAAAATGCTGGTAACACTAAGGCTAAAATCTAAAAGTACTGTAATAGCAAGTGAATTGGGAACAAAGCAAGACAATGGTCACCTTCAAATCTTTCTAACTATTCTTTTAGCTTCCTCATTTCAACCCCTGGTTACACATACTCTATTATGTATAGTGCTAGTCCAGAGTCCCAGGGACCTGGGTGAGCACCAGGAGGTTCCAGAAGGCCAAGTGCAGGGCCCTGCAGCTGCAGTGGCAGCCTGGGAGCAACCTGCCAGAGAAGCCTTGGGGTGCTGGGGGATGGGAGTCTGAACCAAAGGCCAGCCCTGGTGAGGGCTGCACCCAGAGAAGGCAGCTGATGCTGCCCCTCAGCCAACTCAGAATGGTGACATGAAAGCTCTGGTTCTAGAGAAAAGCTGGCATTTCTGTCTTGGAAGATCAGAATTGTCATTAATTGTAATGTTTTCTTATGTAATAGTAGGCAAAGTAACAGTGAAGAGATGCTTCAGTGTCTGATACAAAAGGCATGAAAATGGGATGGGGGAAAAGCAATGTAAGAGTTGATGAAACTTTCATAATTACTGCAGAGGAAAAGATAAAACAGGATGAAGCAAAAATCAAGTTCCAAGCTTCAGAACGGTAACAGCCTATAAAGAGAAGACAAAATTTACATTTTTATAGGAAACTATAAAGGAAGCTGAGGTAGAGTGATGCTCTGCAGGTAGTGGAGAAGGGAAATCACTTCACAACTATGCTTTAGGACAGTTTCTCCTGAGGTGATCAATAGCTGCCCACAATGGAAGACCTGCAGATGTCCTTGGCAGCATTAATCAGCTGAGAAATACCTTTCCAGGAGATGAAAGGTTTACAGCCCCATCTCCTCATGATATTACAGGTCAGATTCAGACCACCTCCTTCAGGTACCTTGGCATACTAAGGTGATTTGGTTTAATGGCAAGAAGCATTTGCACCTTAAGATTTTGAGATGGAAGACCTTTTCCCTCTATATTATGCAGACAATCTCTTCCCTTCCATCAATAAAGAGCAGGGACACCTGAATTATTATTGCAAATAAGGTACTTCAGTGATGAATTAGATCATCCCCACCACTTTTTAGTATAAATATATACAAATATATATTTTTAAAATTTTGTTTAGCTCTTTACTACACTGTACATGGAAAAAAATTAGTAAAAATTACTAAAAAGATGGAAATTAAAATAAATGGCCAGCATCTTACAATCAGAAAGTGAGACATCTTCTGTGCTTCTCTTGACAGTGGGTCCACAATAGCAATAACATCATAGAATGGCTCATTCTGCTGGGGATCCATTTTTACTACACTGGTAAAAAAAAAAAAAAAACAAAACAACATGAAAACTCTAAACTGAATTTGTGGAAATAGCAACCATAATAAAAACACATAGCTACTTTCTGCAAATGGCTTTTTTGTCCCTGGTTTGCATGTTCCTTCACTGGTATCCAGAATCAGCTTTGCCAAGTGCTCGTGGGGACATCAATTAAAAATACTACATGGCAAGAGAGAAGTGTGACCCTTCAGAGGACACACCAGCTTCATGCCTTCCAGAATGTAGCTGAGCTTCAGAAACCTGATTACACTAAGTCAAGAGACTCTAAGTCAGGTGCTCTGGATCCCCAGGAAGGAAAAGTTAATGAACTTGTGCTGTCATTACACTAATGGACTAGCTGGGAAACCGCTTCTGATTTTTTAGTAAGTGCATGGACTGCAAGAATTCTAACTTTAAATAGGGTTTTTTTTCAGAGCTGAAGAATCACCAGGTATTATGAATTTATCACAAAAGGGAGAGGCATCAGGGTAGAGCAGCAAGCAGGTGGTTCATACAGCCACCACAGGAGCCACAGCCTCTGTTCAAACTGGAATGCTTACTGAAGTTCCCAAAGCCCTTCTGTAGTCCTTAGCACTCTCTACTTGCAGTGTGAGTCCTGCAGTGCATTATGATGATGGACAGAGCTTACCTGTGGTGTTCTTTGAGTAGTTCAGCATCTTGTCTCATCTCTGTTGCAGGTAAAGATGACAGCAGGGCATCTATTTTCATAATCAGGTCACTGCCACTGTATTAAACAAGGCACAGATCAGTTGTTTTTCATTAGAGCAGGAGTAAAACATTCACATTTTAATGTCTGTTTGTCTGCACAAGGGGTATTTTAAAAGCCCACATCCCAAACCTGGATTCTATCACCTTGAGATTCATAGCTTTGAGTAAAAGCTTTAGCAGGACAGTGCCCAAGAGCCACTGCTGCCCTGGAGCCTTTGTGACAACAGCTAGGAGCAGACATAAATGAACAAGTTTCAAGTTTACTTGGTCACATCTTTTAATTTCGGGGTTTTTTTCTTACTGGAATTCCCTTAGAAACCTTAGTAGTTCTGTTGCAGTGTCACTAAGTCCTGATGTTTGATTTAAATGTGTTTTCCCTTGATAGTTCTACCTGCTCTTGATTTTTTCTAGTACTTACTCTTTCAGCTGTGACAGTCCTTTCAAATAACAGAACTGAGACACAGAAATTCAATGTATTCCTAAAACTAATACATTTTTGCTCCATTCTTTGTACACAGCCTGCACCCTTGGATGAAAAGCTGGTGAGAACTCACCTTTACTCACCTACAGTTAACAGGTAAATAGCATAATTAGCCAGAGGTGATACAGAATACAGCAGATCTACCCATTTTTGTCTAGAACAAGGTAAGGGTTTGGGTGGGAAAGTATGTTAACCTGTCAATGAAATTATTCAGGGGGAAGTGAGGGACAGCTACACCTGTCTATACAGAAGCTCTCAGATTGAAAGAGGACAGGAAACTTAAAGCACACAAAACCCAAACACTTAATGTATGTAGAGTATGTTTTTTTATATATATATATATATATATATATATGTAGCACAAGAGTACTGTGATTGTATCTATGGATGTCCCATGCAAAAGGATGACTCATTTGTCACAGGCAATAGACAAAACAATATATCACAAAGCTTTCAGATGAAAAAGAATTTTACCTTTTACTGCTGTTTCTCATCTCTTTGACAAGACCTTTAATCTTCTCTGCTGAGGTGCTGTATGTTATTTTTTCTAACAAATTAAAATCTTCTGCAGAGAATTCATTGTCATTTAAAGGACCTAGTATCTTAGAGGAAAAAAAAATGTTACTAATCACAGAATGTCCAAATAATGTTTATTCTGTAAGTAAAAAGATAGTAATGCAATGGAAATCTGCACAATACTTACACAGACCTCTGTAAAGGAGGACACTAGTCAGACATAAACTAAGCTTAAGGAAAAGCCTTGTTAGGTACATGACTGAAAGCTTAGTTTTGTTAAATTCAGACAACAGAGACATCTCAAGGCTCCTCAGGAGGGACAGGAAGGAGGGTGAGAGCAAAGGGTAAGAAATGCAGCCTATCCAGGGGCAAGGAACAGAACTGCTTTGTTTGAATAATTGAATAATTCACTTCTGAATTATTAAGAGTGCATGAGCTAGACAAGTCCATACATGGCTGGAAACACCAGGCTGCTTTTCTAGAAGTCATAATAAAAAATATGATGTTATTTAAGCTTTTTTTAGGCACAGAAAACACCAACAACCATTCCTAAAAGAACATTTCATATTTAGTTATGGGAGGCAGGAGTTGGACACAAAAAAAAGCCAACACAATTCTTTTGTGCTTCAGCAAGAAAAACATTCTTCATCAAGAAAAAGTTCTGTGGGTTCATTAGTGGTATTTTAGTTGTATCTCAGACACCATTGCTGTGTATGTAATTTAATGTGCTGACTATCATTAACAAGTACTCAGTAATGAACCCAATACTGTCTTTTTTAATCACAGTTAATATCTACAGTGTAAGGCTACTGCTTTCAGAATATACATACAAGAAATTTAAACAACAAAAATCCTACTTTTCTATTTGAAAATTAAGACTACAGAACAATTTAATATTAGTAAACAATTGGAGGGTTTAGAGCTTGAAATACTAGTGTAGTATATGTAATTTTCATTATGTATGCCACAGTTTCTCCTATCCCAAACGTGTAAAATATAGGTAACTTTGGGATCAAAATTTATTCTTAAATGTAGTTAATAATGTATCAAATCTATTTGAAGAATAAACTCTGCAATAGCTGTAGGAGTGACATGTACATAGCTCCATTCCATTGAAGTTACTAATAAACAAAGGAATAAATCAAAATAAAAAGCAATGCAAATTTTCATACCATTCTCTAACAACAGGATGAAAAAATGGGAAATCACGATCATGCAATTTTTCACTTGAAACTGAAGTTCCAGGAAGTAAAAACCCCTACAGACAGACTGAGAAATGACAATTTCTTCCTTACCCTGCCATTGCTGGTAACAGCCATTTGCCCAGGGAGCAGCTTAAGAACCTCCTGGCAGAACAACTGCTGGGTCTGAATTAAATCCACTCCTAAAGTGTTGTACTTCTTCTCAAAAGTTGTGTCATCCATGCCCTAGAGCAAAGGGGAAGCATTAGATGGTGGGGCAATTCACAACGCACTCCTGGGAGCAGCTGAAGGCACCACAGATTTTGTGTGGTACTGACCCAGCCCCATTCTGAACTTTAAAGAAATTATTTGTGCTTCTATTATATAAAAGTTGTCAAAAATCAACATCTGCCTGAGCAGAAAATAAGGGTTATAAACCATTACAGAATTTGGCCAGACACTGTTACTCTGAACAACTTCTCTTTACAATAAATATATATATTAAATTGAGAAAAAAAAACCCAAAACAATAAAAAGAGTAGTCCAATTGAGTTTGCACTCACTGGGGTGAAGAATGTGGCTATTTTAGTTCCAGCAGCAAGGGATTTTGCCGTCTCTTCCTTTGTGAGTTTACTCAGGAAACTTTTTAAGTTTCTGTTGTTTTGGGTTAGAAAAGCAGTCAAAATTCCTCTTGCAACAGCTGTGTTATCTTCCTTTATTTTTGATGAGGGATTGTTCAAGATCCCAATTCGTGTATGGCTGCTTGTTTTCTGCAAAGAAAAACAGAGTAAAGCACAATTCCATCTGCTGCTACCTAATGTATTCACACCCAGCACAACTCTGAAATGCCCTGAAGTGTTTCATTTTTTGCAGCTCTTTGTCTTTAGAAAACATATATCAATGCCTCGTTCAGAACTTCAACTAGGAGTAAAAATGCTATTAGTAAGGATTGACCCATTCTGTAGTACATCTTTTAAATAGATTTTCTTTTAACAGAACAATTGCCTTTGAGCATTCTGGAGAAGTGTATTTTTAACAGAGGCCACAGAAAAGCATTTACAAAACTGGTTCTGAAGTCTGGAAATGAACACTTCTCTATTTTTCAAAAGCTACCAAACTAAGCATAAAATAGCATGTTTCCCTTGGAAACAGCCCCTCCCCAGCTCTCCTTGACCCCTTCAGGTGCCCTGGGAGCTAGTCTATCAATCAAACTACAGTGTGAACATATTTGTCAAGCCTGGGTGACAGATCCAGAAGTCACAAGTGTTTTCCTGTAAGCAGGACTTGTGCTGCACACTGCTCTGTGCAGATTCAGACACCTTTGGTATTACACAGTCCCTGTAACACACTGATTTTATCATTCCCAGAGGGTGGTTCCTGATTAGGTTCAATCCTGATTAGTAAATCTAGATGTCTTCCCAGTTACAATCTAATTACTCTTCCAACCTCCCCAGAGCTGAGGTTTTTTTTTGTAATTTATATTCATGTGCTATTATCTTGTATACTTTAAATCCTATTATTAATGATGAAGAACTTAAAAATAAGCAAACTATAAATGTGGTTGGGTCCTCCCAGCATACTAAAATACCAAAAAAAAAAGATAATATCATCTGTCTGAGAAGCATACAAACAGGACATGGGAAAAGTGCTCACTTCATGGCCACAGCTACGTCCTATGACACAGGACAACACTTTATACATATATTTATGTATATATAAATATGATAATATATAATATCAGAACTCTGCTCCTGACCCACCAGAAAAAAGGTTACAGATCTACTGGAGTATCATTCTGTAATGGGCATGGTGGTGTTAAGAACATCTTCATAATAATGATTTTAATAAGAACTGCTAGAAGCTCACCAGGTGTTTCAAGGCATTGGAAAGCAGTCGTCTGCCAGCTGGCTTCTCAAAATCAGCAATAATCCAGATGGTAACAGCATAGAATGCATCTTTATCTGAAAATTCAAGATCATACTGCTTCACATTCTGGAGAAGTTTCTCAGGAGAGATCAATAATAGAGTTATTCTGTTTTGAGAGTGAAATTTGTGCATGTTCAGTGTTGACTTCAACTGTAAAACCAATCTTCAGCACATCAGAACTTGTCTCCTCTGAACTCAGATACATTTAAAATGTCCCACATACTAAGCTAGCTCAAAGGAACAAGATCTGCTGCAGCAGAGGTTGCTCAGGACACCTGATGGAGGCTGGTCACATAGCCAGAAATTAAAATAATGAAATTAAGAGTGCATGTTAGGCCATTCCCTTTCCCCAGCAGCAAAGGGAGAGTCCTCCAACCAAAGGCAGATATCTATCTATCTATCTATCTATCTATCTATCTATCTATCTATCTATCTATCCATCTATCTATCCATCTATCTATCCATCTATTTATCCATCTATCTATCCATCTATCCATCCATCTATCTATCCAATCTATCTATCCAATCTATCTATCCAATCTATCTATCCAATCTATCCATCTATCCATCTATCCATCTATTGTCTGGAGGCATGTCTCACCCAAAGCCCACTTCAGAAAGCATTTTAGTTTTGGCTGAAGAGAGAGAAACTGCCCGTGAAAAAAAAATGCCCCTTGCAGTTTCAAGACATCATCCCACTTTAATTTCAGACAAGGGTCTTTCTTGGCAGTGCCACACAGAAGTATTTGAAATGCATTAACACTTGGGCAGATGCTCAGAATCAAACAACTTAATAGGCATCCACTTTTTCTATTTTTTTTTTCTCTCCCCCCCCCCCCCAAATAATTGCAAAGCTTCGATTTAGCCTTTTGCATACCTTGCATAGTTAATTAGCTAGGCTTTAATGTTTACATGCAATGAGAGTATCTACAGCTATAAACTACATAATTTATAATTGATGTAAATGGGTGTTATTATGTCAATTAGGCAGCTGTGTCCTCCACCTTCTCGGTAAACAGAAAATGAGTGATAAACCCCATTTGCTGGGAGAGCCCCTCTTCCCTCCCTTCCTAACAGAGCCAAACAAATTACCCAGGTAGACCAGGTTGTCCAATTGTTCTCTGGTGAGGTGGATGTTATCCGTGGGCCCTCTCTCTTGACCTGTTGCCTGCAGCAAATGGTCAATCTCGTCACGCACGGTGGCCAGAGCTCTTGGGTGCCTCAGCAGATAATACATGGCCCAGAATGTGGCTGGAATGGTGTTTCCCACCGAGGCCCACAGGAAGGCAAAATGATGTGCTGGGAGAAAATAAGTGAAAAGGAAGATTAATAGCGTTTATTACACTGATTAGATTTGCAGTGTGCTAATTAAAAGATGTTAGGACACAGACCCAGCCAAGGATCAGTGAATGCTAATGAGGACCAATAGGCTTCTGAAGTCTAATTTTCTGCTTAATGAGAATAGTTTGAAATGTAATGTCGGGGGGGGTGGGGGGGGGAATAAGGGGAGGAAATGCAGCTCAGTTATAATCTTTCTCATTATCACCATTAAGTATCTTGTTTTACCACCTCAGCACAAAAAAAAAAATCAATTATCATAGAGGGTTGTTTCAGAGTAAAACATTTTATCATTAGCCAATTAGAAAGAACATAAAAAAATTTCAAGGTCGCCATTTTGCCTTTTTATTTCAAAGGTCTATAGTAAATTATTTTATTTTAGACAAGCAATCACTCATAAGTTTCCTACCTGCTTTGTCATAATCTCCAAGCAGCTCATATTTCTCAAATATATCTTGTCTGGCTTGGACCACTTTTGACCCTCCCAGCCATTTTGTCATGTTCTGAAGTAAAAAATGATGTATAAGCTCCTTCCGAACCTTCTTGGTAGCTCCTAGCAACTCAATTGGTATGTTTGCAGCTAAATAGGGAAAGCTGGCATCAAACTTGATAAATTTGTCTCTGATTTCACTAATAACTTTGTGGCCATCTGCAGCAGGAACTCTTCCATATAGTGTTACAAAACTGGCTTCAAACATTACAGAGCAGCAGAATTTGTACATTTTTTCTGTTTCCCAATCTGTTGCTTGTGAGCATTTCCATTCAAATATATCCTGGAGATTTTTCATCATGTGGTCAGAAATGATATCCAGAGGCTTGCCTTGGAGATACTGGTAGATCCTGTGCAGGTTTTCCTTGAGATCAGGGAATTTTCCTTTTGACAAGGCCGGGTAGTCAAAAGTTTTGGAAGCCATTTTATCAGCAAATTCATGAAATTCAAGTTGCTTGCTGTTTCGGATGACATAGACATACTGAAAGGGGTCCATGATAAAAGTGATATATCTACCTGAATGGAAGAAAAGGAAACATAGACACATGCACCTTTATAACCTGATGACACTTTCAGAAGCAATAACTGAAAATAAGCCAACTACTGGAAAAAAAAAATATGCAGAAAATGATGCCCAAAGTGAAGAACTGTGAAGGAATCTGCAAAGGAAAAAATAAGAAAATTTAAATTTTATTGAATTTTCTTTATCAGGATGAAGATTCCACCTGTGTACAGGTTTGTGGCTCTTCTAAAACTGGCCTGAAGCCATTTCCATTTAGACTAATATTTAATTATATGGAGTTGTGATCCCTCCAGTTGTGACACTCTGAAAGAAATCATCTACTGCTCTGATGTAATTAATGAGAATACAACGTGGAGTCATAGCAAGGTTTGCAAACTGTAGGTTTTCACCAGCAGAAAGGGAGAATACACGTTTTGCCTGCAGGGATTAACAGGATTAGGCAAATTTGGTCCTTTTTGAAGCTGTCTATGCCAGAAAAAAAATCCTGCAATTTCCCTCTAAGTCAACTACCAAAGCAGCTCATTTTGGTGAACTCTCATGTGTCAAAGTGCTGATGCTCTCAAAGCTCAACTAAATCTTAGCTCTTTAGAGATGATTCCCAGGTTAAGTCTTAGAGCTCCTGATTCTCAACAGAGAGGTGCACTAGGGAAAAAGGATACTCACTGCAATGTACCCAACCTCTCAAATATCCTAGAATCCCAGGCTGGGTTGGGTGGGAAGGGACATTCCAAGCTCATCCAGTCCAACCCCTGCAGGGAGCAGGGGCATCTCAGGGTGCTCAGAGCCCCCCCAACCTCCCCTGGGATGGAGCCAGGGATGGGCAGTGGGCACCCTGGGCCAGGCTCTCACCTATGCTGGCTAGAAACTCAGGAAAACACCAGAGCATCCAGCCCTTACAGCCTAATTCTGCCCCACTGAGCAGACAAATCTCTGCTGTTAATGGGAACACTGCATGCTCATCCGAGGGCCAAATCTGGCTCTGTGACAGATGTCCTGAGATGAAGCAGTCACTGCCACTAAAAATGTCAACAAGTATCCATGGTTACCATATAGAGATATTGGAATGATCATAAGCTATTCTGTGTTCTGACTTGGATGTGCACACAGGGCTCTGTGGGAAATCTGGGTGCTCTCTGGCCTTCCTCAGCTTCTGTAATTCCCCCCCATCCCAGTTACATCCAGAGATCCCAGCAAACCAGTCAGGAAATACAAGGGTTAGAGATAAAATTTGTCCCTTTTTTTTTTTGTCAGCAGTGTCCAAAGGTTTTGGACTCTACTTGTGTAGAGTTTGCTTTACTATACCATCACCAGCTGGAGGTGTAAATTGATTTTTATAGAATAAATATATCGAGCAATCAGCACGACAAAGAGATTCTGAATTCCCAGTTCTCTTTTCTGACTCTTTCTTCCTTCCCAGACCATGGAGGGTGGGAGGAATTTTCAGTCTCAACCTCTGCAGGGTCTTTGCTGGGAGTCCCAGAATTGGTTTCTCTTCCCACCTTTCACCCACTGCCACGTTCTTGGTCAAGAGAACATCTTTGGGACCAAAGCTTGAAAAGAAATCCCACTGGAGCAATCTTAAATAACTAGATTGGGAGTGTTATTAACCCTACAGATGAAAGCTGGCTTCCTAACTTTGCGTTTACAGGGTAAACAATTTAAGTTAAGATTTTTAATTAATATTAATTTAAACCATCTGTCCACCATCTGCTTATTTCTGATGCAAAATATGAGTTTCTTTGTGATCTTTAATCAGGCACTTAGCAAACGCACAGCGATTCTTATCATTTTTAACTAAGAAAATTATTTTCAGCAAGAGAGTTTTCAGACAAACAAACAATTTTAGCAATAATTGTAAATCAAAACTCACTCAACACTAGCCTATACTTTGGGGAAAAAAAAAAGGGGGTGGGATATCTGAAACACAGAGTACCACAGATCCCAATTTTTATTATTCTCATCAGGTTCCTGGTAGCAAAAAGTAAGTGCATACCAAAATATGATTAATTCTGGAAATCAATTTGGGCTCCAGACCACGTCACTGCAAGTCAACCAGACATCTAAAAACACAGAAAGCACAATACTTTTTTTTTAGGAAAGGTTGGTATAGCCAGAAATGTGGAAACCCCTCTAGAACAAAGGCAGCTTGTTTACATTCCTCACTCAGAACCTCATTTTAGATTATTGCATAAAAAAAAAAAAGAGTAAAATGAAGAGCTAATTAAGTGGAGTTAGAGAGTTGTGGGAGCTTTTAGCAATCACAGTTGTCCACAGATGCACCAGGAGCTACACCAGTTACCCCATCTCCTCCACACAGGAACAGATTGCTCATTACAGAACTGTGCCCCAACACCTCCTCTGCCCTAAGCAGCAAACATCCAAACTGGAACAAACTTTCTCACCTCAACTTCATCTCTTCAGTTATGGTCCTTTGTTTGGCTTTTCAAATCCTACTGCTGTCCCTGGTCAGGTCTCTTCCCACTTATTGTCCCTGGTGGTGTCAGAGACCAGCAAATGTAAATCTTGCCACAGGTTTCCAGTTATTATTTTGTATTTCAAAATCCAGTTTCCTCACTCCCCTCCTCTGCCTCACCAGTGCACCTAAGGCAGAGAACTCTCTGGAACTGAACCAAAATCTTGATGCTCATCAGAGCAATGGTAAAGGTAAATGTAACTCGGCCCAAAGTGGAGGCACATCACACACTCTACAAATCATGAAGCCTTAAATATTGAAGGTATTGACACAAAAACCACTTTTTTTCTACAATCTAACCTTGTGAGATTATAAAAAATCCTTCAACACACACAAAACCCCCAACAAAACAAGTGGAAATATCCACAGAGAAATGTGACACTGTAAATTCCAATAGTTTCAGTCACTGAGTGACACAGAAACAAGTCAGAAAAAGAGTTGTATCCTTGTTTCTGTAAAAAAAACCCTGATTTATTTTTGTTTTTAGATGTGGCTACAGGGAATTCAGCCTTCCCCATCCAATAATCCTTCAGCCTGCATCACTCCCGTGCTGCAAATAGCCTGGTTATCTCCATTTAGTTCCTGCAGTCTCCTAGAAATAGAAGATTGATGTGGAAAATATGAAAATTGTCAACTTTGGTAAATCCGAACACAGAAGCCAGTATATGTATGATAGTTAAGAAATTACTCTAATAATTTATTCTGGGGCTTTTTAATGCTAATGATGAAAGACAAGCATTTCAGATGGCATCTAGTGATGGATGTTATGTGGGTAATGCTTGCAGCAGGCTTCAGCTTGGGAAGGAGTTCATGTAAATTACCTTGTGTTGAAGAGAGAAAAATGTGGTGTGTTGCTGGAGGTGTCTCCTGCTTTTAAAAGGAAAGAATGTCCCAGCAGCAGCCTTGGAGAAGGCAAGTGTGCTTGGGCAAAACTGTGAGATGATATCATAGAACCACAGAATGCCAGGGGTTGGAAGGGACCTAGAAGATCATCTAGTCCAACCTCCCTGCCAGAGCAGGATCACTTGGACAACATGTGAATAGAAGTTGAGTTGGTCACACAGAGAGTGTTGTTAAGGTTCAGTATGATCCCTACCAGCTTGGCAGGAAAAAAAGGACCAAGTTTCATCCCCAGCAACAACAACAAAACCCTGTGGATCTCTCTGCCCAAGCCCTGCCGACGCTGCTCGCCCTGCACGAGCGGAGAGGTTGGCTTGGGAAGCAGCATCCTCTCCACGCCACAGCCTTTCCCCTCTGAATTCTTCTCTTTTTCCCTCTCTCTCTGGGTTTTTTGAAGCCTGCTGCATTTACGTAATCGCCCTCTTATTAGGGAGATTGTGCTGAGCTGCTGACAATGATGTACAGTGGTGCTGCCCTGGCCTGACGGTTGGGGAAAACGATTCTGCTGCACCACCACACAAAACCAATTAGAGAACTATTTTCTGCGACAGGTCAGGAATTTACATTGTTTCTCATCGAAAGATGTGCTTTTTAATTTCTTTATTAAGATGACATCCACGTCCCTTGAGACTTTTAGGGATGACAATCATTTGCTCATCACACGGGGAGAGTACAATCAGCCAAATCGCGTCACCGGTCCGGGGCAACGCCGCCAACTCCCGAGCATCGCTCTGCGTTTTCCAAATGAACTAGTTTGAGAACCAATAATTACAACAATAGATATTGATAGAATTTTTTGACAGCACCTCTAGACACCCACGGGGGGCGGGGAGGGAAGTAATGATAGTCCCTACAGAGTGAGGCTGGGCTGTTTTCACCCGCCACAGAAACGGCATCTTTGTCGCGAGGAGGGACCGACTCCCTTCGGCTTCTCCCTGCCTCTCCTGAGTGAAGTCTCCACAATCGGTATTTTTATACCATGAAAAAAATGAAAGAGGACTTAAAATTGGTGGCTCTGCTCTGAAAAAGCCACAAAATCCAGGGTTTCCCTGCCTAAGGCTGAGCTGACACCCCGAGCTCACTCCATTCACCTCCGGCGTTACCAGGGGAGGTTTCCCCGCAACACCCAAACTAAATTTTTTCAACCAAATTTTGTTGAGCATGCAAAGAGAGTTTTGTGCAGCTAAATTATACTCGTAGGCTCCTTAAGCACACAAATCTGTAAACAGAGTCTTGCATAAAATAATAGGGTGAAAGAGAAATAAATATTTGATTAAAGGCATTAAGGGTGACTGGAGCTGGTTTTATGAATGTTTATGAATACAGATTAAAAATTATAATTCAGAGATTACCTTACTAAGGGAAGGTAATTTAATTTACTTACCTTACTAAGGTAAGGTAATTTAATTTACTTACCTTACTACTTACTTATTAAGGTAGTCTCTGATTTGTAGTTATTAATCTGTATTCGTAAGAAGCCACAGCTGCATATAGGGTGAACGTACATTAGCAATAAAAAAGACTGTATTTCAACAAAAGTTGGTCATATGATGTGTCAAACTCCCTTGCAAGATGAAAAAAAAATATTCAGAACATAGCAGTTTCTAAAGAAAAAATCCTGAATGAATAAAAAAGAAAAGAAAAAAAAATCACATTTAATAGCAGTAAAAATACTCTTTTAAAGGAAAAAAAAATATTTGTAAGAGGAAGAAAAAAAAATTAAGCAAACATACTGCTTGCAATTTAATTAATTGACTTGTGAAGAAAAGAATTATTTTTTCATTGCAAAATAATATTTATATGGAAATATAAAGCTAATGCAACAGCTACAAAATTACAAAGCAAACTTCATACTTCACATTTTCATTTGAAACTCACAGAAAATACTGGAATAGCTGTAAAGAAGATGAACTGTGGAGCTGATTGTTTGAACAAGGCTACGTAAAGGGGTGAAAGATCCACTGCACTGACTTTGTGGGTTTCTGCAGAGAGGAAAACACTGGATTTAAAATGGATTTTAGTGCATCACTGTGGGTAAATTTATACACTGAAGTTTCATTCAAGATTCCATTTTCGTTCTGAGTTTTCCTTCTACAGCTCCGTGTCTCCCTGAGCTCCCTCAGATGTTTGGGCTGGAGCTGGTGCAGAAGTAACAGAGCTATAAATACCCAGAGCAGCAGGTTAGCCCATGCTGGATGATATTGGTATTTTCAGCAGAGCAAGAGGCTGGCAAGGGGAAGTTTCTGTGTTCCAGTCCCCATTGTATCACTGAGTCAATGTGTCATTCATTCCCTTGTGTTCCTGTCAACCAGTTGTAAAATGTGTGAGAACATATTCTGCACTTTTTTCTTTCATTTTTTTTTCCTGAAGTGTTTTCTAAATTTAATCTGATTTTTTTCTGTGCTGTGTCAAGATGATGTTAGTATTTCTTTAAGGAAAAAAACAACAATACACGATTAAACACGCTGGCAAAATCTGTGTCCATACATTCCGTGCCTACAGCTCTGTGAATATGCAGAGATACCTTTAGCTGCATAGAAATCCATCAGTTATATCCAATGTGCATACAATGCATGTGAATTGAAAGTAATTTTTATTGGCTAAAAAAAAAAAAAAAAAAAAAAAGGGGGGTTTTTTTTTGGTTAAGAAAGATTTTAAACATTTAATTACTATTTTACTTTACCTAATGAAAAAAAAATAAAGAGAAAAACTGAAAATTTCTCACCAGCAATATGTACAGTGAAAACATCTCCAAGTTTCTTTTGCTGATCCAGTAGGAATTTGAAAGCATCTTTCCTAAAAATCAAAGCCTTTCCAAGGTAAGGAATCCAGCCGTTTATTAGTGGGGGCTCTCCAGTCTTCCTGTTAAAAAGAGAAAAAGCAGGAATTAACTTTGGCATGGGAGCAACTCCTCTTGTTGTTTCTATGTTACCCACAGACCCACCACCTACACGTGTGAGGCTTGCCAGGTAGAATTTGTTGTGCAGAAAGTTCTCCAGCTACTCTAATCACACCCCTGAGCACAGGATGCTCTGGGTGGTGATGAGGAAAAATAAAGAGCAACTGAGCTGCATCTCACTGCAGGTCCCCCAGTTGTTACATCAAGTTAGGAACAGAAAAAAAACCCCCAATATTCAGATTTTTATCTCCCAGCAAAGAAGTCCTCTCACTTGCAGTGTGTCAGAGGAAGATGTACAGGAGGCAATTATGACAGATTTAGGTAAATAGGACGCTGACATACCACACAAAACTGGCCCCACACACAACGTGCTCAGAACTGCAGCCCCCCCCAGCACGTGGTAAGAGCTTTACAATATCAAACAGTAAGAAAGGCTGGATATTTACCCTTGTAAATCTGTGTATTTGTAGTGTCCTAGGCTAGGAAGGCATGGCAACAGTTTAAAAGGAAATTCTAGATACTGATATTCACATCCCAGCCTCAAAAAGCAGCCACAGAGTGTTAGTTATGTTGATGGGACTGTAAAATAGCTTGTTAAGTAACCAGTAAATCACATTTTTCTTTAAAAGGAGGGGAAAAAAAAAAAAAAAAAAAGGGATTTCCACACTGTCCTATTCCTGACTGCAAGCAAGCAAATGTCTCTGCTCCGTGCTGGTCTTTAGTTGCTCAAATCTGATTTACAACAAAGCAACACAAAGCGTGCTTGCTCTGGGAAGGATTAAACCAAATATTCACCAGTAACTCTGCTGCTACAGCCCATCTGCGAAGGTGACTTATAGTCCATGCAGAACAACTCATTCTGATTAAATGCAAGATATTTACTAGCTCGGATCTAATCAAAGATCAAGGGATCACAAGCTTTACTACTATCATACACAGCATGGATTTTTATGTAGCTGGATTAACCCTGTCATCGTCCCATCCTCCCTCGAACTGCTGCCACCGAACTGGAAACAGCAAAGGTAAACCTGCTGTCCTGCAATTGCAGGGCTTATTTTCCTAATTAAAAAGCAAAAGAATTAATAATTTCCTTCTCTGAGCAGGAAATCACCAGTTTTGCTCTCTTAGTTCAAAAGTTGCTGTGAATTCCATATAGCAAGAAGAAGGTGCAGCCACAGCAAGCTGCAGATCTCCATCTCTTTCTGTTTCACTGACTGCTGATTCCAAACGTGGAGTTTCGAGAGCATCCCTTTATCCCCTGGAAACCCAGGAATGCTCCTGACCCAAGCCCAGAAGGTTTTTTCCCCATGGCTTTTTCATTTCTTTGGGTTTTGTGGCTTTGGAGGGGTTGGTTGGTTTGTTTTATGGTGGTTTTTTGGTTGTTTTTCTATCGTGGGGAAGGTGAAATCCTCTCTTTTCAAGATGCCTCCCACAAACCCTGGTGTCCCCCACCCTCCAGCAGTCAGATAACAACACGATTTACTCAAGTGGTCCAGAAAACTTTGTGATGGTTAATTCTGCATTAAAGAAAATAGAACTAATCTGAGATTACACCAGAGGGATCACCAGCCCTGGGAGCATAACAACCCACTCGATACCCTCAATTATCCCCTGGGAGCCCGTAAAGAATCTGGATGATTTACCCTCCCCCCCAACCTCAGCTATTAATTCCTGAGCTCGGCCTCCTTTCCCTTCCCGGGCTGGCCACGCCGCCCCGTAAGTAGCATCCTGACAAATATTTAGACAGGCTTTTTGTCATCTTCTAATTGACTGCATCTCATTTCACCCTCCACGTCCTGTCATCCGGTCAGAAGCTGTATCCTTCACCAGCTCTCCGCCGGGTGAAAAAGAAGGCAGCTCAGAAATCCAGGAGGAAAATTAACTTAATGCTCCAAGTCCTCTGGGCTGACATCGAGGAGATGTTCGGCCAGGGCCAGATGGGAGGGTCAACCCTTCTGTGCAGCAGCAGGGAGCTGCAAACACTGCTCAGCACCGTGTCACAGCCCTGGGGACAGCCTGGCACCAGTGCCACTCCTGACCTGCAGCAGACTGCTACCAGGGATGTGTCTCCATTCCTGCCTTTTCCTTCTCTGTGGAAGATGGAGGTCATCTCCACCACTTCTCTCTCGCTTGGGGGTGCTTTAGTGCCTCCCAAACACGATGCTTTGCTGACCTGAGGGGTTTTAACCAACATCCCAGTCGCCTCCTGAGGGTCTCACCGCCTTCAGATGCCTCAGTGAACCATTAACAAAGCCCACGGGAACTTTTGCTGGTTAATTCATTGGTTTGGGAACTTGGACTCTGGGCTCACACTTGACAGACACTGTAAAATTCAATAATTAGGCAAAATATTACAAATTGTTATGTTTGACAATTGTTACGTATTGCAATTGTTACGCAAAAATGCTGCATTTTCCCTCGATATATTTTGTTTTGTATTTGTATTTTATTTTGTATTTGTATTTTGTTGTGCCGAATGTAAAACACAGCTAAGTCATAAAAAAGAACAATATGAAGTGTTTTGATGGCAATTTAATTTTTCCCTGAACGTCTCACCAGGTTATGTTTTTCAGGCTTGGTTTAATTGCTTAATTTCCAATTCACTTCACATTCCTCAGAACATTCCTGGTCTTTTTTGCTTCACGTTCCTGTGTTTTTCAGATTGGTCTGGTTTTGTTTCTATATGGAAGTGCCTTTACTTATCTGAGAAGGCTCTGTGAAGTCAGTAAGACTCAGCAGACGAATTTCTCACATATCTGAGTGAATTCTACAAATAAAACACCAGCCACGTGTCCAACGCCATCTATAAGTAGATGGATCAGTTACAAAGTGGAGCAACACAGTTGTACCATCCATCACTGGTAAATGGATCATTTCAAATGGCATTATGCAAAAATCAGCTGGCTACAAATGGAGCCCAGAAATAGAACAAACAGATTTTGATAACTGCCATTTTTCTGTGCTTTTCACAGCGAAAATAAACTCCCTTGTTAGCAAGCAATGAAGTTGCAGTGTCTACTCCATTGAAGGGGCAAAGTTCTGGTGTCTGTCCGTTTCCTGAAGGGGAGATTTTTCAGCTGGCTCAAAAAATCACACTCAGTGGGATTATTCAGCTACCAAGCCAAGGCAGTGTTAAAAAATGTGTAAGTTTTACCTATGTCTCACTTGCACTAAGCAGCAGTGTCACCACAAAGCAGGAGAAAACTGGGCTGTGACATAAATGATCTGAAAAATAGATTAAAAAATGTATTTAAAAAAACCTCAAGCTCTCTAAAAATGAAGTTTTCAGTTGTTTCAATTTCCACTCACTAAATAAAGTAATTTGTTAAGCTCGCTGAACATTGATTTTTTTTTTAAATGATAAAGAAAATACCCTGAAAATTCACAAGTGAACAGCCTTTGCCAACATTATCTCTCATGGAAATATTATTGCTTTATAAACACTCACAGGGGCTGTTCTTTTGCTGGTTACACCCTTTCAACATCACTGGGCACCGGCTCTGTGTGAGAGGAGCAGAATTCTTCTCATTTCCCTGGTTATTTGTATTCTGAAGGAGCAGATGCCTTCCAAATTATGCAAAAAAAAAAACCCAACTCCACGGCGCATCTCGTCCTCCAGCAGATGAACAGGTTAATTTTTCTCTTTGCACATAATAAATCATAAGTGCTTTAACACCCATAGTCGCATTTCATGAACATAAACCTTCTGTTTAATAATGTCTGTTTACAACTAGAATCAGACATCCCGTAATCTCTTGCCTGGGATAAACATTAATCCAGATCTGTCTAGAAAAATTATACAATTCATTACCATAAGTAATCTCTATTGTGCCCCGTGCTTAACCTTCATCTTTTTTCCCCCCTCTCCTATAATCTTGCAAATCCACCGCTGCTGGATGATTGGCATCTGCTGGCAGCTCAGCCCGACCGAGCCCCCTGTGAGGGGTCCTTTGGAGCAACCTGCACCAAAGCTGGGGGGAAAATACCTGCCAGGCAGCAAGAAAAAGGCCTCCTCCAACGGTTTGCAGCACGGGGGGGCACTTTCACCTTCCAAACTAGGCGTGAAAATTCAAGATACCTTCTATTTTCCCACAGCATCTCTGGTCAAAGCATCATGTAGCCGGAACGCCCCGTGCCAGGGGACTTTATGGAATGGACATGGATGGGTACAGAAGTAGAACAAAAGCTATTATGAACATGTCAAAGCACTTAGAGATTATTCACAGGCTCCATCACAATATTTAAGCAACGAGACATGACAGACAGTGTCTTTCCAAGGGCTTATGAACACTCTTAACTGTGAGGAAAAGAATGAGGCCAAAGGCTTCAACCCCAAGAAAGGTAATCCCCAGAAATGTGGTGTCTGGAGTGTCTCCTTGCATTAGGAGAGAGAGAACATGGGGAACTCAGGACAGGAGAAAGGCAGGGACTTGAGCTTTCTATCTTCTTTTAATTTATTTAATTTAGCAGCTCCACTCCTCCCCTCAGCCCTGCTCATAGCATTAGGTGGTTTGTATCTATGAGGAGAAGAAAAAAAATATTATTTTCTAAGTATTTGTCCACAGTGGTGGGGTTTTTTTGATACTTCTAAAACACTACATGCCTTAAACAGCCCATCTAGCTGATCTGCTCTGTGACCTCCTGGAACCTGGAAAATTCCCAACACGTGGTACCAACACGCACTGCCTGCAGAAGAAGCATCAGCAATAAACTGTCATCTGCATGGGAAGGCTCCAGCCCCTCCTGCCGGGGTCAGGACCAGCTGCTGCTCCCAGCTGAGCCATCCATGGAGCAGTGGGATGCTTCAGGATGAGACCTGCCAGGAGACACAGACATGGATTGACTGGGTGGAGGAAGAAACAAGAAGCCTGGGATGGAAAAAACCTCACGTTGCTGCCACTGCCTCTACCTCTGTCCAGGTGAGACAGTACCAAAGATCTCCCCTCATCACAGGGAAAGGGAAAAGAGCTGGAAAAAGGAGGGAATAGAGTTTGGAGCAGAGTGAGGAGAGTTTACTGTGCTCCCAAAAAGAGCAGTCCAGCAAAGACAGACTCTAGTGGTAACGGGAGACAAACTGGGAGAAATGCTGATGAAAACAAACCAACCAACCACTGATTTCTTACAGGGGATTTTTTTTTTCCTCTCTTCCCAAGAAAGATGCAATCCTTCCCTTGAAAGATTTTTGTGGCAAAAACTTCTGGGTTTTTAATAAAAAGTCTTTTTTTTTTTTCATGTTCTGTAGAGCATCCAAGCTTTTTGCTGCTAAGATCTCTAACTTGTGTTGTAAACTGGTCAGCACAGTGACCTCTTTTTTTTTCTGTCTTCCAGTAATTTCATTTGGGTCATGCCCAAATAGCCAAAAAATACCAGTACTCAACAACACACTAGCTATGAAATGTCACTCTCCAGCAAATCTTATTCCTTTGCCATTTTTTAGGCTAAATTATCTCCACAGTTGCAGGCTGATGTTGTACACACCAGCTCTTCACAATTCTACTTTGTGTGCTCAAGGACATATCCAAAAATCCAACTGCTACTTG
Source organism: Ceyx melanurus (assembly GCA_024611195.1). Lineage (NCBI taxonomy): Eukaryota > Metazoa > Chordata > Aves > Coraciiformes > Alcedinidae > Ceyx > Ceyx melanurus. The sequence goes on along the minus strand of JANHGL010020597.1, from coordinate 3,673 downwards.
TAGCTGGGACGTTGCCTAAAAAGCCAAAAGGCAAGTAAACACCACTGAGGTGGGGGAAAATAAACTGAACAGGTTTCTAAACCCACTGGAAAGGCTCTTTTGGCCCAGTTTTAATCAGAGAAAATCCCCAGAAAGTTCCTACACAAAACCAAACGTGAAGTTCCACAAGGGCAAGGACTCAGGCTGCACGCTCATTGGCTTTATCCAAGAGAACCCAACCATTGCTGCCCAGTTCCCATCTCTTTCACTCCATTTCTGCCTCCTGCAACACACGTTCCAACTGCACTCAGTAAGTAGCTCATAGTAGGAAATGATATTAACCGGCTGGCCTAGAAACGACAAGTGAAGTGTGGATGAAGCTGTCAGCACTCCCCCCCACAAACACATTCCAACAGGCTGAAAGCTTCCCTTACGTAATAAAGAGCAAAGAGAGAAATGCAGGAAACCTCAGAGAGGGTGGTGGGGATGTTGTTCACGTTTAAAAAAACCCTGGTAACAAGAGAGGAGAATGTCAGATGGAAATGGGACTGCTCAGGAGAAATGTTTCAGAAGTGGCACTGTAAGGTGTATTTGGCATTATTTCCCTGCTCTCCCTTTTGCTAGGATTTTATGACTAATAGATCTTCCTTGTCAAGCTATTAATTGTATCCCCAATACTTGCTTTCCCTCTCCTTCCAGTGCTCTGAGTCTCCTGCACATGTGAAGAGAAGCAGCCCTGTAACTGGAGTTTCCACCACGCATCCATTCTCTCCTGCATCACCTCCTTCCTCCACCAGCCTGATCAACTTCTCTGTTACTCCCCCTGAACTGGTTTTTCTCTGAGCAGGGACCACGGGGTGGTTTCTTGCAGCAGGCAGCACCCTGCACTCTGTGCTCCCTGTGCAACAAGTCTCTCCTTCCTCCTTCCTAGATGTGCTTCTCTGCTCTTGCCTCACATCCTTCCTCTTCTTCCAAAGCCTCCCCACTCTGTTTTTCCCTTTTCCTCTTTCCCTGAGCCCCATCCCTGCCTGCAACAGCACAGACAGCTCTTCCTCAAGCCAGACTTTCTCATGGTTCATAGTTGGGCAAGTCCTGTCCCTGCCTTAATGAGATGCCACAGTTGGCATCGAATCCCAGGCTGGTTTGGGTGGGAAGGGACCTTTCAAGCTCATCCAGTCCAACCCCCTGCAGGGAGCAGGGACATCTCAACTAGAGCAGGGTGCTCAGAGCCCCCCCAACCTCCCCTGGGATGGTGAGGTCCTTCTATAACTCAACTACCCCTGCTGAGGTAGCTCCTCTGAGGAGAGCAGGGATGAGGTGTAGCCTCTCACTGAGCATCTCTTGTTAGGACCAGCCTGAAATGAGACCTCTCATTAGAAGGGAAATTGGGAACTATCTTAAAACATTATTTAATTTTTAAAGACTAAAATAAATCTTAAATATATTTCCCACCAAACAGCTGCTCCTGGATTTTATTTAGCAAACAGCAGAACTAAGACAGACACTCAGCCTTCTCCACGTGCCCACAGCTCTTCCCGGGATGCCGAGAGGACCAAGGGGAGGGATGGCAGTGCCACCTCCAACCCTCCTGGGCTGGCTTTGCCACCTGCAGCCATCCCAGACACCCGGTGAGCTGCCTGAACCCCCCCTGGGCTGCTCTCCCCTCTCTTGAGCCTCCAACTGCACTGAGCCTGTAACAGATTTAATGTGGATTAATTTAAGCGCTCCAGCGTATTGCCTGAAAACAATGGTTTGATGCTTGGAAAATATATTCCTTTAATTGGGCTGCTGCTGCCCTGCTTAAATATTTATGTAAACTCTATTGTGTTCAAGGGCAGAGAGGTTAAACCTAAACGAAGCTCCTGGCCTGGTATTCCTGTGAGTTCTCTGGAATGCACCACAGCCCTGTCGGGTTTAGGTGCCCTAAGTGATTCCAGGTTTAGGTAAATCCAGGATACACTTTGATGCTGCAGCCACAGAAAGTCAATTGGTATTAATTGAAGATCATAAAACAGAATGGTAACTGGGACATTGTAGGTTTGAACATGTTTTCAATCCCTCTGCTGTGAAAGATGGAGGAGAAAATATAAATACAATTCTCAGTTTTTTTAATTAAATTGAGTAAATGTCAACGTGGGGACTGTAATCAGAGACATTACCATTGCAAATGAATACTTGTATCACTGGCTTCCTAAGTTGTTTCCTACATAAAATGATACTTGGGTTATAAAAGGATCATCTTTCTGAATAGCCTGTCCTAGAATTACTGAAATATATTATCCTTTCTTCTTTCAATCCCCCGAAAACAAGATTCCATCCCATGGCACAATTTCAGAGAACACAGAATCATTTTGGTTGGAGGAGACCTTTGAGATCAGAGTCCAGCCATCCCCCAGCCCTGCCAGGGCACCACTGCCCCATGGCCCCTCAGCACCACAGCTCCAGGGCTTGGAAACCCCTCCAGGGGTCACAGGGACTCCACCCTGCCCTGGGCAGCCTGGGACAACCCTTGCAGGAAAGAAATTGTCCCTCATATCCAATCTAAACCTCCCCTGGCAGAACTTAAGGTCATTTTCTATCAGCTCCATTGCCCTTCTCTGGCCATTCTCCAGCCCCTCAATGTCCTGCTGGGAGTGAGGGGCTCAAAACTGACCCCAGGATTCCAGGGGTGCCCAGTGTAGGGGGATGATCCTGCTCTGGTCCTGCTGCCCACACCAGTGCTGGCACAGCCAGGATGCTTACAGAAGGAATTTTAGTTCTCCATCCCCACACTTGTTCCATTTCTCTGCTGTGTTCTGCACCTTTGGCTTCATTGTTCTTCAATTAGAAAAAATATCTTAGAAATGAAAGGTTATCAGTAAAAAAATTTAACATTTCATTTGCACCATTCTGATCCAACGTAGCCTTCTGTTAATGATACATCTGTCATTTTATTGACACCCCTAAACAGCTTTGTTCTCTTTTCTAATTAAGAGACAAAGCTGATTATGTCAATCTATGAACTGACATCTGAGCGCTTTTGTTGTAATGTAAGAAGCAATGAATATGACTATTGTTATGCTAAAACAAAAAAAATGTGGGGATTTTAACTGCAAAACCCAAGATAGCAAAATATATAATGGCTAAATTAAACCAGATTCTCCCCGTTCATGCAAAATGCACATGTGATTGTATTGTATAATTAAATGAAGATACTGTGGGAAAAATTAACTCCCAGTAATAGAAAAACATAGAGCAACAATGAGACATAATATGCCTGAGTAAAATATGTGAGGAGAAATCATCAGATCATAAAATATCTCAAACAAATAAATGACAGACTAAGCCACGAATCCTTGAGAAAAAATAAAGCCATTAAATAAGCCAAGATGCCTGCACACGGGGACATGGTTTCAGCTCCATTCTGCTGCTAAATCAGAGAGCCCTGCTTGCTGGGCTCTCCCATGCAAAGCAACACATCTAAGTATCCTCCTGTACTGCCCTCTGCATTGAGGGGGCTCAGGGGGGACCCTCTGGCTCTGGCAGCTCCTGACAGGAGGTTGGAACCAGGGGGGTCGGGCTCTGCTCCCAAGAACAAGCAACAACACAAGAGGAACTGACCTCAAGTTGCCCCAGAGGAGGTTGAGGTTGGAGCGGAGGAAAAATTTATTCTCCTCCAGGGTTGCTCAAGGCTGCCCAGGGGAGGGTGGAGTCC